>CM019066.1:51090566-51363734 GCA_009667805.1 Leptobrachium leishanense | reverse complement strand
AAGAAATTGCACTCACTGCTGGATGAGCCGAAACAGACCTGGTGCTCCCCCCCCCCCCCCCATACAGCTTCAAATGACAAATGGGCAGGGGTCAGCAACCGTGGCTCCCTGATGTTTTGGGAACTACATTTCCCAAGATGCTCAGTTACCCATTAGGCTGACTGAGCCACAAGGGAAATGTAGTTCCCAAAACATCAGGGAGCCAAGGTTGCTGACCCCTGGGCTAGGCAGTCTGGACCAAATGGTGGCTTTTAGTCCACAGGTGCCACATTTCAGCTCTGGCACAAAGCTTTCTCATGTCAGGTGTAACGTAGTCTCACGTCTGATCCAGAGTGCCTGGCCAACTTTTGCCATGGAAAGCTGTGTACAATGATCTGCGACTAAGCAATACACCCATAAAATCGAGATATTGGGTACAATTTTAACACTAAATGTTAAATAGAACTCGCAGGGGTACTGACTGTACACTCAGATCTCTCCTGGGCTTCCAGTGTTAAGGGGTGATTTGGGTTAAGGGGAGAAGGGACCTTTCAGCTGAACGTGGTCAGAAGTGTCTTCATCAATACCAAGTATTGGACATACTGATCATGTATGTTAACCAGGGAGAAATGGCACGCCTCCATTCTCAAAGACTGAGGTCTGGTGGGGCACACCTCCAGATTGGTGTCTTTCCCATGTTGAATAGGTGTGTGGCCAGTGAGCTCTGGTAAATGTATACAGATGAAGTGTCATTTCAAAGGAGAAGCTTCCTCTTACAGGGAGCCACAACCTGCTCATCTGCTATGGTATTGGGTTTCAGTGGACACTGTCTCCACCCCAGTGAGATGTAGACTCTTGCAGCATCGCTCAACTTGTGCAGCAGCTTGCTGTTCTTTGTGCAAAAAAATATAGGATGCAATCTGCAACTGTAGCTACTGCTGCCTATCAAGTGACCGGAGAACAACTTGTTAAAGTGAAGCTAAAACCAAATTGCTAGCTCCTGAGATGTGCATGTTTCCATCCCTGATTATGGCCAACCCTTGTCTTGCAGGTGTCGACTCTTACACTGTCCCTGCCAACCAGGAGGAAATAAAGGCTGAGATCTTCAAGAAAGGACCAGTGGAGGGGGCCTTCCTGGTCTACGCAGACTTCCCAAATTACAAATCAGGTGAGTTGGAACATGGTGCGAAGGGCCCAAAACTGTCCAGCACTACTTGATCTCTGTATGTATGGGATTGTTGCTTGACCACGATGGACTGAAGTCCAATGGATTTTTCAGTAATGATTTTGAGAAGGCTCCTTTGCATATGAAACTTCTTCTTCTTCAGGAGTGTACCGCCATGTGACTGGAGAAGAGCTTGGGGGCCACGCTATTAAGATCTTGGGCTGGGGTGTAGAGAACGGCACCCCATACTGGCTCTGCGCCAACTCCTGGAACAGCGACTGGGGCGCTAATGGTATGTAACCCTGGTCTACAGACTTTCTGCACCTGTAAAGCAGAAAATCAAAGAGGGCTAAAAATTTGTTTGACTGTCAGTTCTCTCAAGTCTCTTCATGGGATACTATACCTGGGACCACACGAGCGCAGTATGGACATCTGTAACAAACTTGTCAACACACAATGCATCAATGTTGGCGTTTCAAACTATTCACGCTGAAGGTGTTTCAGTCGGTTTCCTGCACTTGTGACAGACGCCAAATGACGCTCGTCTGTCCTAAAATCCCACCTGTTATAGAAATCAATATTCCTATTCATATTTACCAAGACATACACGTTAGATCTGGTTTTCTATCATGCAAGGCATTACACAGAGGTGAAAAACAATCACAGGGTTCGTTCTTCAAATACCTGTTATTCCTTCAGCTCTTTTATAAAAGATGACATACAGAAATCTCACATTTACCAGCCATTAGGATTTTCTCAACGTCGGATAAATTACCATAGTTGAACCCACAAAACTAGTTGTGTAGACAAGTCAAAGGTGTTTATTTTTCTTCTGCCCAGCAACTAGAAAGGGGGCTGTCCAGACAATGGCTTGTCTGTATTCCATGGTCTTAAATTACACGAGCAAGCAATTTTTAAACGGGGCATGTTAACTAAGGGAAGCTTTCATGTGCTTAAGATGCAAGAAATTAAAAATTTGTTTACACCACCTATAGAAAGCATCATGTACATAGACAGGTCTGTAAATGCATCCTAGCGTTATGACTCCAGCCAAAAATCACATGTGGGAAAGAGTACATCGGGTGTTCCCTAGTTATGTTTGCACCTCATGCGATGTTAGTGGACACATTTGTGTCCCACGTTTCTAACTTTTCCAAATGCTTCATACAGGTTTCTTCAAGATCCTCCGTGGAAGTGACCACTGCGGAATAGAGTCCGAGATCGTCGGTGGAACCCCAAAAAACTAAACCCGCTGCCTGCCTCGTCCTGATATTCAGCGCCTCCGATAGAGCTACTCTTAGGAGGGAGGAAACAAAATCTTAAACTGGTTTTATTATAATTTAGGATTTTACTCGTTTGAGCAGAAGCTGCCTTTTGCTGTTAATGGATCAGTCAGCTGCAGGACTTCAATCAGAATGTGTGGAGACTTGATTTTTCTCAGCAGGGTCTGACATCGAGGGGTCTCTGGGTGGGGGGGCTTGGAGTTACTAATTTTAATTCAATTTGTTTTTATAATCAAACACCTAAAGATGTGCAATTCATATTTTTTTACATAGGACAATGTTGGTTCCTGTTTTTAAAGGAGGTTTTGAGGATTGTGATGCTGCTGGGCAGGATATTGTTAATGGATTGTTTTTTGGGTTTCTATAAGCTTTAATTGTGCCCCCCCCCCCTTGTCAAGTGGGTCAATCTGGCTGCTCTGCTGCACTGCCCAGATTCTGGGTTGAGGCTGCACCTTGTTGATCCTCTAGTTCCAGAACCACTAACTAGCCTGAAGGTTGCCTGTAGCTGACTTCTGGAAAGCTTTCTAGGTTTGACTTCATGGCGGTGCAGCCCTGCCGTATAATCCCTCAATGTGCCTGATGTAACCGATTCTTGAATCCTGTTTTACGTGTG
This sequence comes from Leptobrachium leishanense, assembly GCA_009667805.1. Classification (NCBI taxonomy): domain Eukaryota; kingdom Metazoa; phylum Chordata; class Amphibia; order Anura; family Megophryidae; genus Leptobrachium; species Leptobrachium leishanense. Next base: position 51,360,694 of record CM019066.1, on the reverse strand, counting down.
ATTTGTTAATCGCCAAGATTTTGTTTTAAAATATTAAAGCTGGATTTTATTTTGCCAATAAAACTACTTGTCTTCCCATAAATGGTCTTCCTTTATTCTATATTGGGGAGGGGGGCTTCTAAACACATCTCACATCCCTGACTTAAGTCCACTTTGACCAATTGACAGAATATACAAAAAACACAATTGGTTCTCAGTACCCCAATTGGGGTCACAGCTGGTAAACCTGCTCCCTTACAAGACACCCATTCCGCTCTTTCATGCCTTCTCAAGCCCTTGGCTGAAGCTTAAGGACAGATGCAATGGAGTGGCTAGGTATTCCCCAGAAATGAGGTAGGACTCGCTACTGGGGTAAAACCAACACACATAGACATGAGCCAAACCTATACAGTGCAAGGAGGGACTTGGAGACCAATTGAAGAGCACACCCTGGAGCCTCCAATCTTACTCTTCCTGAAGTGAGCCAGTACAGAGCTATAGCCCATTGTAATTGTTTGAACATGAAATTGGGGTGCAATGTAATCACATCCTGAACATCAGATTGTACTGTTATTCACCATCTAGTGTTCAAACACAAGTCTGATAGAACAGCAATGTTTGGCAAACAGACCACTAAAACCTTCTATATGCAGGTGTTAAATGGATTTACAATCACTGGTACATCTAAACCTAGACTAACCATAAGACTCCCTGTATCGTTGGTGGCACAGGGTGATTTGGGCGTTCCAATGTCAATACAACGCCAGGCCTACACAAAATATATGCCAAGTGACTACCTCCCACATTATAATTCTGTATTAAGTGCCAGCATATTCCGCAGCACTGTACAATGGGGGTGCAGACATGAGACATACTAAACCACATAAGGAACAGATGGCCCTGCCCTTAGGATAATTGTCCTGATACAGCACTTTACACAAGTGCTCAGCTAGACATCCCATGAGCTTACAATCTAAAGGACAGGGGTAAGTGAAACAGAAGGGGAGCAGGGGGAGTGAATCTGGTGGCCAGAGAGAATAGCAAGCCACAGGTTGATTAGAATAAAGTGGCTACAGGTGGAGGGGATGATCTATGCCGTTTGTGTTGTGCTGCATTTCCTGCTCTTAGTGTTTTTTTGAGGGTCTGGGGACTATAGGTTGGGAGGGGATGTATTGCATATTGTTATTGCAGCACCATGTTTGCCTTATTGTTATAGTGTTAATAGAGGGGACCGTCGACACTTTGTATCACGATTGTGACAAAGTTAGATCTGTTGGCTGCTTGGTCGGGGCTAGTCACCTAGCCGCGGGTTTTTTCTGGGCGTCCCTGCTGAGGAGACCTTGTGCTCGCTCCACTTTTGTGGAGGGGCATTCTCCCATTGGACGGACGTTGGTAACCCTTTATTTTCCTTTGTAATTTTTGTCATTTCACGGAAAAAAATCTTTTTTCTCTCTCTCCTTTTCTTCTCTTTCCTCTTCTTCCCCTCTCCCTTCAACTCCTTCTCTAGGTGCTTTGTTTTCCCCTTTCTCTCCTTTCCCCTTGTCTCGCTTCCCCCCCCCCCCTCCTTCTCCTCTTCTTTTCTATGACCATTCTCTCATTTTCCTTCCCCCTCCGTTTCGCTCTTCTCTCCCCCTTCCTATTTGCTACTTTTCTCTGCCCCGGGCCGATGGGGAGGGGGACAGGCACCGGAGTTCCTTGGGGATTGTGACGCTTATCGTGAAGGGACTGAATGTTCCGGAGTAGCGCCGACGCTTACTACGGGATTTACGTCACGAGAGGCGTTCGGTCGCGCTCCTTCAGGAGACACACTTTCAATCTGGCTCCCACCCGAATCTGCGTGACTCTTATTATACGACGGCGTATCATGACTAGGGATGAGCTGTTCGGTTCGATCTGTTCTGAGTTCGCATCGACAGTTCGCGAACTTCAAACTTTTTGGGACGTTTGCCAAAAGTTAAAAAAAAAAAAAATTGGAAAAAAGTATAGAAAATGCTTAAATGTAAAAAAAAAATATCGAGAAATAAAGACTCTTTACTGCAGAATATTATAAGCAACGGTTTATTAGATATTGAATTAAAACAGGAATATTTTTAACATTGAAGCCTATGGGATAAAACATTCTTGTTACTAAAACATCAGGCAGACACCGCCCTCTAATCAGGCATTGTAGAGGGCAGCCTGCAGGGGCCTCCCAAGGATCCCCTTGAGGAGCATGCGGCTGCCGGATGACAGAGCTGCGACTATGCGGACTAGCCACCCAGGTGCATGTGGCAGAGACAGGCAGCGCAGGGAGGGAGCCACTGCACCTGCGGCCACGGCAGACCCCCCCCCCCACCCCCACACAACCAGGATCCAGGGAGCCCCCACTGACCACCAGGCTAAGTTAAGGCGACACATTTCTAAAAAAAATCAAATCTGAGGACATTTTTAAATGTCCCGGGAACATAAAATAAAACTTTTTCTTTCTCTACCTTGCTGAATGTATTTAATTATATTAGATACATTTAGCCAGGGAGAGGGGGGTCGCATGTGGGCTGCGCGGGGTATATTTTTAACAATTTTATAGGGGAAGGTAAGGGCAGATATGATATATATATCTATATGCTTATAGATATATATCCAGACTTGTATTACACACACATTTTGGCAACTAACTGCCACCCCCCCCTTTGGCTGATCCCTCCAGAAGAAATGTTGAATCTGATAGAGCAGAGAATAACATATATATTCTCTGCTCTGTCGGGTTCAACATTTCTTCTGGAGGGATCAGCCAAATTGGGGGGGGGGGGGGGCGAGTTTAGTTGAGATTATCCGCATGCCACCCCACCATGTGTGTATGTGTATATATGGTCTGAGGTATGTGGGTGTATATATATATATCTGCGTGTTGATATACACGTGTATATATAGGTCTGCGTGTTGATATATACGTATGTCTGTGTGTGGTATCAATGCATCCCTACTCTATACACAGCGCTCCGTGTTCCTATAATATATATGATCAGGGGTTGCCTTTTTTATATATTTTTATACTATTCCTATTAAATTAACAGTAATTTTTGATTTTTTTTATTCAGTAGAAACTTTTTTTGCCTATATAACATGTGCTTTGTGAAAATAAAACGGTTTTGTGTGTACATTTTAATTTAGCCTCCCTGGCGGTCTAAATTTTGTGTCTAAAAGCGTATCAATTTTTTTTTTAAAGGAAAGGTGTTTTTGTACATAGTTAGCCTGTAATAATTAGGAATCACGCACTGAAATCCGTGCAATCAAGAGTTCTTACTGGTAAAATCCTTTATAAATTAATTTAAAAAAAATAGTAAATACACAGAGTCCGATAAAGTTTGAAACACGAAATAATTTATTATCCCAAAAATAATTATCCAAAATAATGCCAATAAATGATATTCAATAAAATACAACAAAAACACTGAAATCTGTCTGAGAACAAGGGTGAGACGATGTATGGTCTTTCTTATCCTGTACTGCCACCTAGTGGCCGTTCATAAACATTTCCATTTGTATTCAGTGAGTTTTGTGAATGAAATTTGCTGCGGTCCAGCCCCTCTGCATCATGTGACTCGCAGGGAGCCATCCAGGAAGCAGCTCGCTGCTCACACTGCGGGGACAGCGAGGGAGCCAGGAGGTGAGTATGCATCCAGCCCGAGTGTGGCTCGGGGTTACCGTTCGTGGTAGCGAAATTTAACCCCGAGTCACACTCGGGAATACCGCCAGGGAGGTTAGTTAGTGGATTCCTGTCCAGTGCGGTGAGAAGCAAACGTAATGTAGTGTAGACACGCTGCGAGGCGGGGCGGAGCGGAGTGAAGTCAAGCCTGCAAAATGTTTGCTTTGCTTCGCTATGCTGTGCGTCGCTACACGCTCAGTGTGTCTCAGCCTTTATTCCCACATCGCTAGCTTACCGAATCAGTTTGTATACTTGTTACTGACCCTGCTTGTTCTGAGGACCCGATCTGTTGCCGAGCTGACTTTGCCTGCCATTTGACTATTCTCTCTGTGTATTCCCTGCCTGTTCTGTTTGCTTTCTGTTGCTACTGGTGTGTGCTGATTCTCACCATATACAGTAGCGCAGTACAAGTGCCTAAACATTGCTGACATGGTTTTGTTATAGCTGCTGATGTAACTGAATAGATCGGGGATCTCTTCTGCATTACCAAAACCTCCACCACTGCACTCTTCCACAATACCACAGAGGGGTTACGGTGCTGTGGAACATAGGATGGCTGCTTACGCGGACGACCTGTTGTTCTTCGTGGCTTCCCCATCGGTGTCACTGCCGGCGATTGTTGAGTTCCGAAGCTACGGAGCCTTGGCAAACCTACAAATCAATATGCAAAAGTCGGAGATTCTTAATATCACGATGCCCGCGCAGGAAAGGAGTCGTCTGAAAGAATCTCTCCCCTTTCGCTGGTGTACAGGGGTAATGTCGTATCTGGGGATAAATCTTTCGGCTCGGTTGGACACGCTTTTCGATGATAATTTCCCTCCCCTCTGGAAGGTTTTGACGGAAGACCTCCTTACTTGGACCAAACTGAATATCTCATGGTTTGGGAGAATTAACATCTTGAAGATGAACGTCCTACCGCGCCTCCTTTACCTCTTCCAAACCATTCCGGTTCGGATACCGGCTTCCTTTTTTTGCTACCAATAAGTCGGCTTTTTGCGATTTGTGTGGCATGATTCCCGCCCTCGGGTTCGATGGAACATCTTGGTTCGGCCGAAATGAGGGGGGGGTGGCCCTACCGGATCTACACAGATATTATATCGCAACACATTTGCTACATATTGTTGAGTGGTCCATGGGAGGCAGAGGTGCGCTCTGGTCGGACTTGGAGGACTCTTTTGACTCGGTGCAACTATGGTCACTACCGTGGATTGCTAAGGCGAGTAGACCAAGAGAAGTGATCTCTCACCCGCTCACTGCGGCCACGCTACGTGTGTGGGATTCGGCCGCCTCGGCTTTCCATTTGTCAACGTTTCCATCGCCGATGCTCCCATTGGCTGCTAACCCCGCTTTCCGGCCGGCGCTGTCCCAGACCTTCAGAGCCCGACTGCCCGTGCCTCGTAGGCCGCGAGCGACTGCCATGATTTTGGATGCAACGTACACGCCGCCGTGGTAACCGGTCTCCTGGGCTACTGCCCTCGACATACCTGGAACGATTTAATTTCGCCCAAGTTCTGCACTATCTCCGCTCCCTGCCGGGGGCGTACCGAATTCTCCGGGATTTCACCCGGTTTGAAAGATTGTGCACGATCTCCACCACACTAAGTCATGGCATCTCGATCCTGTTCGCAATGGTGCTGTCTCCGCCTTCCCCAGACCTGCCACCCTTCGAGGCACGCTGGGAGGACCTTTTGGAGGAACCGATTGATGAGAGTTGGGATAAAACGTATGAGCTGGTCCACAGAGGTTCGCAGCAATCCAGGCTCCAGGAACAGGCTTACAAAATTGTATCGTTTTGGTACTGCACTCCCGTGCTGCGATTTCGTATGGGACTTAGTCTGTCCGCACAATGCTGGCGTTGTGATGCTGAAATTGGAACCTACCTCCATATGTGGTGGTCCTGTATGGTGCTTCAGCCTTTTTGGACCCAGATCCATGCGATCATTTTGAAAGTGACAGATGTCGACTTACCCGTAACGGTGCGAGTTTTCCCTCTGTCCTCCTCCTCTCTGAGACGCTTGGTGCTCTTACCTCTCTTGCTTACAGAAAGATCCCTAGTGGCTCTTCACTGGACTACTGGAACTCGACCATGGAGTGCAGAGTGGATAGCACGGATAGAAGAACTTAGAATGCATGAAAGCCTACTGGCGTCAGCGGCGAGTCGGATGGCGCAGCATTTGCGGAAAATGGTTTTATTGGGAGGGATTCGTCTAATCTCCTGAGGGACGCGCCTTACGGGCGTAATGTCTCCCTTTATCGGACTTGGGGTTGCGGGGGGCTACTGACCCCCTCCCCTCTCCTCAGACCATTTCCTTGTAGTCTCGACTACACCACACTTTCTGTGCAGCTTTTGTATATACGCAACTCTCTTTGCTTTGCCGTTCTCTCCGTCTCTCTGACCCCCTTTCTAATTCTGTTTTCCTTTTCTGCACTCAAGCAGGGACTCTGCCTCGCTGTATTTTTGGTGCAGGTTGTCCTGATTATGTCAATGCTATCTCCTTTCCCTCATCCACCCCCCCTAATCAACAAATCACTGGCGACTGGATACATACCCAAACTCTGGAAGACTGCGAGGGTGGTACCTATCCATAAAAGTGGTGACAGTACTTTGGTATCCAACTACCGGCCGATATCAAATGGATGTTACCCTATATAAGCACTTAACGTATAAAGGGGATGTCCAAAATTATATGTGGTGCAGCCTATTAGGAAGGTTTATGAACAGCAGTATTCTGCTACTGCTGGAGTATAAATAGGTTAGGGGAAAAAAGGGCCTTCCAGGGCGCATCCAAAAATATATAAACTATAACCGTTTTTATATAAGGGTCGCGTGAAAATAGTGGGTTCTTGTTATTGCGAAGACCCAATATACTAGTTAGGGGTATATCGCCACCTAGTGTTCTGTACAAGTATAGGCTTAGATACAATCAATATAAAGGTCACAGAAAATGGGAAAGCCTTATGCAATATAGTACAGGAAAAATAATCAAAGCCGTTGTTAAAAAAAAATAATAGATGAATAATAGTGACAGATGAAAATGATATGCTGATAAAATCATAGAGAAATGTAACATCATTCAATGATAATCACGCAAAGTGCAAACGTACTGCGATGGCAGATATAAAGTGACGGATGCAAATTTTATGCACACTGTAAATAAAAACAAAGTGTTCTATTTTAAAGTGCAGTCATTATGTCTCTTAAGCACCTTACTTTGTGGCAGAGATACTGTAGGAAGATGTCTCAGTGTAGGAAAACGTGTCCTATTGGTCCAGTGTATCCATAGTACCCTTTAGGGTGAAAAGGAGGAACGAAAGAAATAACACTGGTAGTCCTTCTGCCAAAATCCGTGTGGTATTCCTGATTTTCCCAAGTTGCAAGCGATGTCAAGGAGCCTAGTAATTCCTTACTCTGGGTTCCTTAGTGAATCTGCTCATCTCGTAATGCTATATTCGCAGAGTAGAAAATCAAAGCATATCGGGGCTTACTCATGTGATTAACAGCCTTCCTCATTCAGGCTCGAAGGAATGGTGTGTAGTCCATATAGGCGACCCCTCCTATATCTCCAGTGTGGTGTCCTCACTAGGGATTAGCTGAGCACTCCCGTGTTCGGTTCGCATTCGAACTCAAACAATTTCAAAAGACGCGAACACGATCCGAACTCAATGTAAGTCAATGGGACTCGAACGTTTGGTTTTTAGAGTGCCCTCCAAGAGGGCATATATGCAAGATATTTGCCATAAAAGGTGTATGGGGGTCCGGGTAGTGCCCTGGGGGACAGGAAACAAGGACAAAAAGTTTAAAAAAAGACGTTTTAAAAGGGACAGTGATTTTTCCGTGAAATAAAGGTTAAGAATAAAAACTAAAAATTCCTTCAAATATCGTGCCTAGGAGGTCCCCATAACCTGCCCGTGAAGTGGCGGATTTCTAGGATGTATAGAAACAGTGAAAAAAAAATTACATTTCAAATGACGGTAAAAGGTTTTCCTTTAATCTATTCATAAACAACTGCTTGGGGCGGCAGCCTGTATGAAAAGAGGAGACTTTTTAGGACACGCAGAACAAGTTTAGTGATTTTTTTGTCTAAATTATGGTGAAACTTATTCAGGCTTTGGATGAAAGTAACAACTAGGCTTGTGCACCGATTTTTTTTCGGTTCGATTCGGTTCGATTTTTTTCGGATTTTTAAACTTTTCGATTCGGCTCGTTTCGACCGATTTCTGTTTCGATTCGGTTCGGCTCGATTCGTTTTTCGTGTACATTTTTTTTTTTCGGAATATCGACCATTTTTCATATTTTCGTGTCACTTTGCTCGTTTTTTGTATCGACTTTTCGTAATTTCGGAAATTTTCGTTTTTTCGGAACGTCTGTTCTCCTCGTTTCAAAGCAATAAATTTCGATTTGACACATTTCAAGTCCATTCGAAAATTCCGAAAATATTTCGTTTCGGCTCGGAAAACTTTTCGGATCTGCCGTTTTCGGATCTAAAAATTTTCGGAAATTCGGCCGCATCCAAAAACACGAATCGGGAAATTTCGTGCAAATTCTGAAATTCCAAAACCCGAAACGCACATCTCTAGTAACAACAGGTGCCTTAAAATTGGGCTTTTGGTGCCAGCTAGTGCCTTCACGCCATAACCCCTCTGAGGTATTGTGGAAGAGTGCAGGGGTGGACCCTGCCGTCAAATATTAAAATGATATGAATCTGGTACACGCGTCAGTGTCAGTGCACCCAAATATTGGGCATTTGGTGGCAGTTAGTGCCTTCACACCGTAACCCCTCTGAGGAATTGTGGTAGAGTGCAGTGGTGAAGGTTTTGGGAATGCAGAAGAGATCCCTGATCTATTCAGTTACATCAGCATCAGGGGAGTGATAGCTGCTGATCCAAGACTGATTCATTTTAATAAATGTCAGCCGGTCTACAGAGTCGGTGGACAGACGCACTCTTTTGTCTGTGACAAAACCTCCAGCGGCACTGAACGTAGGGATGAGCGTTCGGTTCGGATCTGTTCGGAGTTCGAATCGAACATCGGCTGTTCGAAAGTTAGCGAACTTCGAACTTTTTTGGGACGTTCGCCAAAAGTTCGATTTTTTTTTAATTTTTTTAAAAGTATAAACAATGCTAAAAAAAATCTAGAAATAAAGAGACTCTTTACTGCAGAATATTATAAGCAACGCATTCCTCTCATAATAGAGAAGAATATCTCCCTTATGATTATGGTACTAATAAAAATTAACCTTTATTTAATTATTAAGAAATGTGCATTTGCACACCAAACAAGTAACAAACAATTATTCAGCAAGGTGCATGTGGTTTGTCATATGAGGGTTGTAGCTCCCTAATAATCCAGTACCAGGACATTCATAATCCACAACATTCAAATCATATATAGACAGGACACATTAACAGAATAGTGCCGTGGATGGTTAATTTTCCAGTTTATGTTATATGTATGGGTAACCAAACAGCAGCAAAGAACGATTCGTTGTAAACGACACACTTGGATTAATTTAAGCGTATAGATATCCAGGTAATAGTGCACAGGAACATTGGTAGAAATCAATGCTTCCCTCAAAAACTTTTTTTCAACTTATCACACTCTGGGCCGCAAAACATGGAGAAATAATGAAAAGTCTAAATAGTGCACAGGACATTAGTAAAAATCAGTTCTTCCCTCAATTATTTTCAACTTTACACACACTGGGCTACAAACACCCCATCAATAGTGACCACCGCAATAAAATCAGTAATTACCAGCCATACAGGCTCAACTAAATTAGTTGTAAACCGGCAGCATGATTCCTGTCATAACTGACATAAAGTCCAACAATTTCCTTGTCACATTGACATACAAATAGGCTCAACGTTTCTCTGCCACTCGGCGGCTTCCTCAGGAGCTCTGGAGATCCAATGAATTACGATCACATTTTATAGAGAAGTAGGATATCTTGATTAGATTAATCACTTGCATGTGTGGTTTCATTACGGATCCCCATAGGATTTTTGTATGGGTAAATGTGCTGGTAGGAGATCAAAGCTGCAACGTCTCTGCTCCGATCACATGTCATATTGTGACCAATAGGAATTTTTGTATGGGTAAATGTGCTGGTAGATCAAAGCTGCAAAGTCTCTGCTCCGATCACATGTCATATTGTGACCAATAGGAACTTAAAACTGTCTTCATTCACACATAGAGGAAGATCAAGGCTGTTTACCTTCTTCTCCGGTCACATGGCACAATTAGACCAATCGGAACTAAAAGAGACGTATACTTTGATGCAAGGGGAGCTAGGAAAGGCACTTTATTACCACATTCTGATCAATTTCATGTATTATGTATCAATCAATGTCCTTACTAATAAAGCCTCTAAAAGCTCCATTTTTAGAAAAGCTTTATACAGACCAATAACTTGTTGAATAATTGTGTGCACACTCTTTACAATTCTGTTCCTATAAAAGGAGTGAAACCGAAGCCTTCATTTAGACCATCTGGATTTAAAGCTTTTAGTTGATATATCCAAAAGCTTTCACGTCTTCTTAAATCTAGATCATAATCACCTTGTCTTTGAGATCTAATAACTTTCTCTACCCCACAGAATTTCAAGGCATCAATGTCATTATTATGCACGTTCATGCACATTATTTGCAAATATGAAGAACAATTTATGAACGAACTAAAAGATAAAATTCAGCAAGGGGTCGATGTAATCAATACACAGAAAAAAGATCCATCATTTAGTCAATTAGAAGTAGGGATGTGCGTTTCGGGTTTCGGAATTTCGGAATTTTCACGAAATTTCCCGATTCGTGTTTTCGGATGCGGCCGATTTTCCGAAAATTTTTAGATCCGAAAATGACAGATCCGAAAAGTTTTCCGAGCCGAAACGAAAAATTTTCGGATTTTTCGAATGGACTTGAAATGTGTCAAATCGAAATTTATTTTCGCTCTATTCATGATTTCGGTTCCATTCGTGATTTCGGTTCCATTTCGGTAATTCTGGAAATCGTATATTTATCTATTATCGGTTATATCGCTGATTCTGTAAATTTTGTATTTGTAAATGCGTATCACTTGTTTCTTGTGGCATTCGGGTCAGTTTAGCGTTTTTTAAATCGTTTTGTTCATTTTTTTTGTTCCTTGGCTTTCATACCATTTTAATATGATTAAATAAAGTTGTGAAATGTATATTCAATTATTCATAAGAAAAAAAGGAAAATTTAATTAAAAAAAACACGATAGAATCGCCAGAATTATCGTAGACACTTTGAAACGAGGAGAACAGACGTTCCGCAAAAAACGAAAATTTCCGAAATTTCCGAAAAGTCGATACAAAAAACGAGCAAAGTGACACGAAAATACGAAAAATGGTCGATATTCCGAAAAAAAAATGTACACGAAAAACGATCCGAACCGAACCGAATCGAAACAGAAATCGGTCGAAACGAGCCGAATCGAAAAGTTTAAACATCCGAACAAATCTAACCGAATCGAACCGAAAAAAAAAATAAAAAAAAAAAATCGGTGCACAAGCCTAATTGGAAGTGAAATTTAAATTACAAACGGAACGCTTTGAGACTGAAATTAAAACAAGAAAACATAAGAAATTTATGCGCGACGTACAAGATTACAAGACTGATAAGGTCTTTAAACCGTCTAAAAATACAAACCGAGTTAGACGTTGGAACTATTCCACTAGAGAAGGGGATATGTCAGAATCTGATACCGAAAAGGCACAAACACAGACAGTTGCATCCAAGGGCATCCTAAAGAAAAATGTGGCTTTTTTAGAAGAGGCCCAGGAAGTAAGGGGCAAAGATACCAAAAGACAGAGATTCACCCGAAACAGACAATTTTGAATCAACAAACGGAGGTGATTAATTTATCTAAATTTCCTTTAAATAAAACACATATTCAAGTATTGCAAAAGGGACTGACATTTGTCCCAACTCCTCAATTTAACAAATTTAATTGGGTTAAGGATGTCAATCTATTTTCAAGAAAACTAGCGCTACACAAATATCATACTATTAAAGAACAAAATAGACTGAAACAATTGGGTCTTACATTAAAAGAGGATCAATGTATCAAAGATTTAGTTTCACTGTTGGAAGAAAATGAAGCTGTAAGTGAGGATCAGATATTACATACCTCCCTAAATTCACCAAGTACCTTTACACCGTCGATCAAACAATACGAGAATATAGATTTATTTTGTAATCTAGTCTGCGACGAAATAGATAAAATCGACCTGAAGGAAATTGAGTCAAAGACGAAAAGTAATATGTCAAAACATGAAAGGATTGCATTGAACGAACTTAGACTAAATAAAGAAATAACAAAATCAGCAGATAAAGGAGGCAACATCGTAATAATGTCGAGAGATGGTTATGAAAAAATTACCCTTGATGTCTTAAATGATGAAACTACATATAAAATATTAACAACTGTACCCACCAAGCCTTTCCAGAATGAATTACAACAACTACTAAAAGAAGGTGTAGAAGATGGTTTATTAACAGAAAGTGAATATAGATTCCTAAATGTAAAAAACCCTACAATTGCCACGTTCTATACAATTCCAAAAATACATAAAAACAAAGAAGTCCCACCTGGGCGACCAATTGTTTCGGGCATTAACAACTTAACGAAAACTGTAGCCAATATTTAGAGAAATTATTAAAGAACTATGTATCGAAGTTACCCTCTTTTTACGTGATTCAAAACAAACATTAAATATCTATATAATAAAAGAGTAAGGCTTTGGCTGTCCGTCGCCAAAGCCTTACTGCGCATGCGCGCGCAACCAGCGGCGGTTGGTTGCGCGCGCATGCAACCGCCGCGGCACGAGCCGGCTGCCGGCTCGCCGCGGCGGTTACACATGCACACAGCAGCCGGGTAGAGGCTGCGCTCGCAGCCTCTACCCGGCTGCCGCGCGCATCCAACCCCAGAGCGGCGAAGGGAAAGTTTCCTCCGCCGCTCGGGGGTTGGATGCGCGCGGCAGCCGGGTAGAGGCTGCGAGCGCAGCCTCTACCCGGCTGCTGTGTGCATCTAACGGGTCCCCCGAGCGGCGAAGGGAAAGTTCCCTCCGCCGCTCAGGGGTAGGATGCGCGCGGCAGCCGGGTAGAGGCGCAGCCTCTACCCGGCTGCCGCGCGCATCCTACCCCCGAGCGGCGGAGGGAAAGTTCCCTCGCTTCCGCTTTGAAGGACCCAAGCCCCGGTCACGTGACCGCGGCTTGGGTCCTTCAAAGACCGGAAGCGGGGAAATCTTCACTTCCCTGGCGCCGCTCGACAGGTAAGTATGAGCGCTGGTGGGGGGTGGGGGGTCAATATCCACGAGCTGGGGGGGTCCATATCCACGAGCTGGGGGACCATATCCACGACCTGGGGGCAAATCCACGAGCTGGGCAAATCCACGAGCTGGGGCAAATCCATGTGCTGGGCAAATCCATGAGCTGGGCAACTCCATGAGCTGGGGGCAAATCCATGTGCTGGGCAAATCCATGAGCTGGGCAACTCCATGAGCTGGGCAACTCCATGAGCTGGGGGCAAATCCATGTGCTGGGTAAATCCATGAGCTGGGCAACTCCATGAGCTGGGCAACTCCATGAGCTGGGGGCAAATCCATGTGCTGGGCAAATCCATGAGCTGGGCAACTCCATGAGCTGGGGGCAAATCCATGTGCTGGGCAAATCCATGAGCTGGGGGCAAATCCATGTGCTGGGCAAATCCATGAGCTGGGGCAAATCCATGAGCTGGGGCAAATCCATGTGCTGGGCAACTCCATGAGCTGGGGGCAAATCCATGAGCTGGGGGCAAATCCATGAGCTGGGGCAAATCCATGTGCTGGGCAAATCCATGAGCTGGGGGCAAATCCATGAGCTGGGCAAATCCATGTGCTGGGGGCAAATATCCATGTGCTGGGGCAGTATCCACATGCTGGGGCAATATCCACGTGCTGGGGCAGTATCCACGAGCTGGGGCAGTATACCCACAATAGACTGCCCTCTGGGCAGGCTGGGGCAGTATCCACGTGCGGGGGCAGTATCCACGTGCGGGGGCAGTATCCACGTGCGGGGGCAGTATCCACGTGCTGGGGCAGTATCCACGAGCTGGGGCAGTATATCCATGAGCAGGGGCAGTATAGCCACAATAGACTGCCCTCTGGGCAGGCTTTACAACTAGTCATCAATAATACAATTTCAGAATACTCTGGGTTCCTTAGTGAATCTGCTCATCTCGTAATGCTATATTCGCAGAGTAGAAAATCAAAGCATATCGGGGCTTATTCATGTGATTAACAGCCTTCCTCATTCAGGCTCGAAGGAATGGTGTGTAGTCCATATAGGCGACCCCTCCTATATCGCCAGTGTGGTGTCCTCACTAGGGATTATCTGAACACTCCCGTGTTCGGTTCACATTCGAACTCGAACAATTTCAAAAGTTCGAGTTCGAACGCGAACACGAACCGAACTCAATGAAAGTCAATGGGACTCGAAAGTTCGATTTTTAGAGTGCCCTCCAAGAGGGCATATATGCAAGATATTTGCCATAAAAGGTGTATGGGGGTCCGGGTAGTGCCCTGGGGGACAGGAAACAAGGACAAAAAGTAAAAAAAAAAACGTTTTTAAAAGATCAGTGAGTTTTCCATGAAATAAAGGTTAAGAATAAAAACGAAAAATTCCTTCAAATATCGTGCCTAGAAGGTCCCCATAACCTGCCCGTGAAGTGGCGGATTTGTAGGATGTATTGAAACATTTAAAAACAAAAAAATGACATTTCAAATGACGGTAAATGGTTTTCCTTTAATCTATTCATAAACAACTGCTTGGGGCGGCAGTCTGTAGAAACATAGAAACATAGAAAAATGTCGGCAGATAAGAACCTTTCGGCCCATCTAGTCTGCCCAATTACATGGATACTTTACCTGGATTTATCTTTTGTTTAGGATAGCCTTATGCCTATCCCATGCTTGCTTAAATTCAATTACTGTTTTGGCCTCTACCACTTCTACTGGAAGACTGTTCCATGTATCCACCACCCGCTCAGTAAAATAATGCTTCCTGATGTTACTTTTAAAAGTAACTGTATGAAAAGAGGAGACATTTTAGGACACACAGAACAAGTTTAGTGATTTTTTGGCTAAATTATGGTGAAACTTATGCAGGCTTTGGATGAAAGTAACAATAGGTGCTTTAAAATTGGGCCATTAGTGTCGGCAACAGTACCGTCACACCGTAACCCCTCTGTGGTATTGTGGAAGAGTGCAGGGTTGGACCCTGCGGTCCAATATTAAAATGATATGAATCTGGTACAGGCGTCAGTGCACCCAAATATTGTGCCTTTGGTGGCAGCAAGTGCCTTCACACTGTAAGTAACCCCTCTGTGGTATTGTGGAAGAGTGCAGTGGTGGAAGGTTTTGGGAATGCAGAAGAGATCCCTGATCTATTCAGTTACGTCAGCATCAGGGGATTGATAGCTACTGATACAGGACTGATTCATTTTTATAAATGTCAGCCGTTCTACAGAGTCGGTGGACAGACGCACTCTTTTGTCTGTGACAAAACATCCGGCGGCACTGAACGTCCTTTCAGAAAGCGTGGATGAAGGGCAACCTAGTAGCTGCAAGCATATTGGCTAAATTCTGGCCAGTGATCCAATCTCAACACCCAGTAAGCCAGCAGATCATCTGCTGGAAAGGTATCCAGGTCTGCCTTTGCCCCTAGGTAGTCCTGCACCATATAGTGAAGACGCTGGCAATGGGTGCCTACATTTGACGTCCCTGGGCGTCGTGGACTAAAAAAAATTAAAAAGGCATCAGTCAAGCGGCCCCTGCCTTCACCGCTCTTCCTCTGATCCTCCACAGCCTCAGAAGCACCTGTGTCATCACTTGGTAACCTACCAGTGCCTGGAAAGGTGTTACACAAGTGTCGCTTTAGAGCGTCCTCAAGTTGTTTCATCCTGTGCTTCCTCTGTGCGGGCAGGATGAGCTCTGTAACTTTACCCTTGTATCGTGGATCAAGAAGGCTTGCCAACCAGTAATTATCCCTCTCCTTGATAGCACGAATCCTGGGGTCCTTTAGCAGGCTTTGCAGGATAAGGGAGCCCATGCAGCGTAGGTTGGAGGTGGCATTAGCTTCTGAGTCTTCCTGGTCAATGAGGATGACCCCATCGTGCACTTCCTCCTCCCAGCCAGGTACTAGTCCTTGGGTTTCTGGGCACACAAAACCCTCCCTCAAGGAATCCCCACCTTCAATGCCCCCACTACTTAAATATTCCTCCTTCTCCTCATCCTCCTCCTGTCTGATATGAGGACCTGCAGGAATGCTGTCTGCGTAAAGACTGGGGCCTTGAGAGCTAGGGAAGGCCTCCTCTTCCTCCTGCTTCTCTGCCTCTAGTGCCACATCTATAATTCCCCGCAGAGTGCGCTCCAGCAGGAACACTAAAGGAATTGTGTCACTGATGCATGCACTGTCCCTGCTCACCATCCTCGTTGCCTCCTCAAATGGTGACAGTACAGTGCATGCATCCTTGATCATCAGCCACTGCAGGGGGGAAAAAAAACAAGTTGACCTGAACCTGTCCTTGTGTCATACTCACACAGGTACTCATTGATGGCCCTCTGCTGCTTGTGCAGATGGTGCAGCATTGCTAATGTCGAGTTCCACCTGGTGGGCATGTCACAAATCAGACTGTTTGTGGGAAGGTGGAATTCTCTTTGAATTTCTGCCAGGCGAACACTTGCTGGGAATGACCATCTGAAGTGGCTGCAGACTTTTCTGGCCTGGCTGAGAAGCTCTGCCAGCCCTGGGTACCTGGTTAGGAAACGCTGTACCACCAGATTTAGGACGTGTGCTAGGCATGGTACATGCGTCAACTTACCCTGGCATAGGGCGGAGAGAAGGTTGCTGCCATTTTCACAGACGACCATTCCCAGCTCAAGCTGGTGTGGTGTTAACCATCTCTGCACCTGCCCCTGCAGAGCTGACAGAATTTCTGGCCCGGTGTGGCTCCTGTCCTCTAAACAAACCAGCTCAAGCACAGTATGGCATCTTTTTGCTTGAGCCATTGCATAGCCCCTGTCACGCGTCGGTTTAACTGCCACTTCGCCAGAGAAAGAGAAGGAGGAGGAGGAGGAAGAGGAAGAGGTGGTGGTGGAGCAGACAGGCCTCATACAAACAACTTTCTGGAGGCGTGGTGGATGAACAAGCTCCAGCACAGAGGCCATCTTGGATCCCTCCCAGCTGCAAGCAGAGTTACCCAGCGTGCCGTGAAGGAAATGTAACGGCCCTGTCCATGCTTGCTGGACCACGTGTCTAAAGTCATGTGCACCTTGCTGCTGACTGCCTTTCCCAATGACTCCATAACATTGTGTTCCACGTGCTGGTATAGTGCTGGAATGGCCTTCCGTGAAAAGAAATTGCGTTTTGGAACCTGCCACTATGGTACAGCACATTCAGCAAATTCACGGAAGGAAGCAGAGTCCACCAGCTGGAAAGGCAGCAGCTATAATGCGAGTAATTTTGCTAAGCTGGCATTTAGATGCTGTGCTTGGGGATGGTTGGGACTATATTTTTTCTTACGCTGCAGCAGCTGGGGCAACGTAATCTGACTGCGTAAATCTTCAGCTGATGGGATGCTGTCACATTGTGAGGAAGGACCTGGTACACCCATTACTGTAGCATCATTCCTGTCAGTGGAGGTTGTAGGCAATGACATGGCAGGACATATACAGTCATGGCCGAAATTGTTGGCACCCCAGACATTTTTCCAGAAAATCAAGTATTTCTCAAAGAAAAGTATTGCAGTAACACATGTTTTGCTATGCACATGTTTATTCCCTTTGTGTGTATTGGAACAAAACAAAAAAGGGAGGAAAAAAAGCAAATTGGACATAATGTCACACAAAACTCCAAAAATGGTCTGGACAAAATTCTTGGCACCCTTTCAAAATTGTGGATAAATAAGATTGTTTCAAGCATGTGATGCTCCTGTAAACTCACCTGGGGCAAGTAACAGGTGTGGGCAATATAAAAAATCACACCTGAAAGCAGATAAAAAGGAGAGAAGTTCACTTAGTCTTTGCATTGTGTGTCTGTGTGTGCCACACTAAGCATGGACAACAGAAAGAGGTGAAGAGAACTGTCTGAGGACTTGAGAACCAAAATTGTGGAAAAATATCAACAATTTCAAGGTCACAAGTCCATCTCCAGAGATCTAGATTTTCCTTTGTCCACAGTGCGCAACATTATCAAGAAGTTTGCAACCCATGGCACTGTAGCTAATCTCTCTGTGGGTGGACGGAAGAGAAAAATTGATGAAAGGTTGCAACGCAGGATAGTCCGGATGGTGGATAAGCGCCCCCAAACAAGTTCCAAAGAAATTCAAGCTGTCCTGCAGGCTCAGGGAGCATCAGTGTCAGCGCAAACTATCCGTCGACATGTAAATGAAATGAAACGCTATGGTAGGAGACCCAGGAGGACCCCACTGCTGACACAGAGACCTAAAAAAGCAAGACGACAGTTTGCCAAAATGTACTTGAGTAAGCCAAAATCCTTCTGGGAAAACGTCTTGTGGACAGATGAGACCGAGATAGAGCTTTTTGGCAAAGCATATCATTCTACTGTTTACCGAAAATGGAATGAGGCCTACAAAGAAAAGAACACAGTACCTACAGTGAAATATGGTGGAGGTTCAATGATGTTATGGGGTTGTTTTGCTGCCTCTGACACTGGGTGCCTTGAATGTGTGCAAGGCATCATGAAATCTGAGGATTACCAAGGATTTTGGGTCGCACTGTAGAGCCCAGTGTCAGAAAGCTGGGTTTGCATCCGAGATCTTGGGTCTTCCAGCAGGACAATGACCACAAACATACGTCAAAAAGCACCCAGAAATGGATGACAACAAAGCGCTGGAGAGTTCTGAAGTGGCCAGCAATGAGTCTAGATCTAAATCCCATTGAACACCTGTGGAGAGATCTTAAAATTGCTGTTGGGAAAAGGCACCCTTCCAATAAGAGAGACCTGGAGCAGTTTGCAAAGAAAGAGTGGTCCAAACTTCCAGGTGAGAGGTGTAAGAAGCTTATTGATGGTTATAGGAAGCGGCTGATTTCAGTTATTTTTTCCAAAGGGTGTGCAACCAAATATTAAGTTAAGGGTGCCAATAATTTTGTCCAGCCCATTTTTGGAGTTTTGTGTGACATTATGTCCAATTTGCTTTTTTTCCTCCCTTTTTTTGTTTTGTTCCAATACACACAAAGGGAATAAAAATGTGTATAGCAAAACATGTCTTACTGCAATACGTTTCTGTGAGAAATACTTGATTTTCTGGAAAAATGTCTGGGGTGCCAATAATTTCGGCCATGACTGTATTTCTGTAACAACTGTAACAATTCAATGTTCTTGAACCCAGGACATACTGAAAACGAGAGAAATCTCAATGTATCCTTCCTGCTAAAATACTTATAAATAAATAAATAAGTAATATGTAGAATCAGCCGCTGTCCTCCTCCACTTGGTTGTATATTCCAAACCACCAAAATATGAAGTATTGAAGTTTATGTGGTGAGGTCAGCGCTTCCTTCTAAGCTCTTTTTCAGAGTGCGGGATTCTCTGCGAAGTCTGAATTACTTTACTTTGGTCCTGCTTTCTGCTGTTTGCTGAACGGAGGAACTTAGGAGGTATCAGATGCCGGAGGGGTGATCCAGCGCTCTCACTTGAAATCGCTGGTTCACCAGATATCACTCCCCTCCACTTCTTTCTATGGGGTTATGTTAAAGATATGGCGTATGGAACAAAGGGACATCACTAATCTAAAGCAGAAGATTACTGATGCCATTGCCACCATTGATGAGGGGATGCTACAGCCAACATGACAAGAAATCCTATATGTTTCAGGGCAAGACTTATCCATGTGTCCCTTTAAACAGGGTCCTAACCCTAATACTCAACCGCTTACATACTATGAGTAACCCCCAGCATAAAATGTTTAAAATTAGGCAATATATTAGAATTAGGATATATGTGGATAAAGGATACATTTATAAAAGAGTCTACTGCAACAGCAGTGACATTGCTGGCCAGATCCATTACTATGGTGTATGGGGCCAAGATAACACCTGTGCTGCATTCCTTTACATTGCCTGTTAATGGTCTGTTAATTTTGGCCGAGGACCTATGTTTTCTGTGTTTTGGAGTTAGCATCATGGTTGAGCAGTAGGTAAAATGTTGCAATTATCGCCCCTCAAAACAATTAGCGCTGGCACCAAGTGATCTGTTAGTTGCAAAAGCGCTAAAAATCTCTAGCGCTCCCTATGTTACGTATAGGATGCGGAAAGTACAGTAAGCTTGCGCTACAAACCGCTAATAGTCCGGCTGGGTAGAATAGAGGTAACATCACTGCTCTGCATGGAGAGAGCCTGTGGAGTAATGGGTTCGATCCAGACGAGCAACTCTCCAGTAAGTGTCCTTGGGCAAGACACCTAACGGTACATACTCGCCACCCAGGACATACTTGAAAACGAGAGAAATCTCAAAGTATCCTTCCTGGTAAAAATCCTTTCTCAAATAGTGATTTTTCCCGTTTATAGCGAGAGGCAATCGATCTGTTGGTCCGGCACTAGACTGAATTAACCTGGCGCTAACGCAAAACCATGCCAACGCTAGGGTTAGCTCACACCAGGTGATAGGGCCCTAAATAGGTATATATAAATAAGATTCCAAAACCCCAGAGTAATGTGATGCAATGATACCTTTTTGTTGTACTAACCTGATACTTAAATTCAATATTTTATTTGCTGCAATTCGGCAGTTTTCGCTGAATGTCTGATTGCTGCTTCAGCGACTCCACTTTGAGCAAATTACAGTGACCATTCGCTAAATA
The DNA here is from genome assembly GCA_009667805.1 of Leptobrachium leishanense. Taxonomy (NCBI): domain Eukaryota; kingdom Metazoa; phylum Chordata; class Amphibia; order Anura; family Megophryidae; genus Leptobrachium; species Leptobrachium leishanense. Next base: position 51,340,151 of record CM019066.1, on the reverse strand, counting down.
GGGAATTCACTGTATTTTCGACGAAATGAATTCCCCGAAATGTGATGAAAAGCAGAGGATCTAAAGATGATTAGACCTTTTAGATTCTAACTTCCATCATAACCCCGAAAATGCCATTAATCAAGGGAAAACATGAAATGAATACACTGTGAGGCATGTAGCCAACCCCTTAACCCCTAAAATGACATTAATCAACGAAAAATAAAATGTATACTGTGAGGGATGAAGCCTACCCATTAACCCTTAATATACAACTAAACCAAGGCAAAACCGAATGTAATACAACATGTAAGTCTGAACATTAACCACTTCACTGCTGAGCCATTTCAACCCAGTGAAAATGTTTACGTTTACAAACATGTTTTTATTTAATGTTTTATGACTTTTATTTTATACTATGGTCATTTTGGGTATCATTGGAAAGGTCAGAATCTGCCCTTTCCAATGACATCTAGATCATCTTAAAAAAATAAACCAAAGAAAATTGTAAAGAAATTAAAAAAATTGGTGTTTGAAAAAAATAAATGGCCTTAAAAAAAAATTATTAAACGATATTCAATTTATTACATTGAAACCTATGGGATTTGCCTGTTAAACCTTTTCACGCCGGGCAGGTTGTGTCCGGTGGGAGGGCTTTAATGCTGGTGGCTGCTGTGGTGGTCCCCTTTGAAGCCACCCCACGGCAGCTAATGAGGTGCCGCGTGTGTCAGCTGGTGGGTGGGGTGGTTGTATCTCATTGCAGTCAATGGGTCTACGGCGGGTACTAGTACGCCAATACGGCTTCAAGGTCCACCTGCCGCAGGGACAGCATAGTATGCCCTGCGATGGGAAAGAGTTAAACCTGTCAAACTGAAACACCGAAAATCAGGGCATTTTGTCTCAGTTTTGGTGTTCTGTGAATAGAAGACACAATAGCCTTCTATGGGACAATTTCTATGCCGCCGAATTGCAATGGATGAATTAAACCTTCCCTGTAGGGTTTTAGCCACGCCAACTATGCTGAGTCCATGTTTGGGTGTGTTAATGCATCCCAACTTAATGACACCCATATCCTGTATAACGATACCGTGTGGAATGCAGCCTCTTTTGGGAAATTTAACATCCTTAATTCCAACAGCCCACAAGATTGAACCTTGCAATTGGAGGATGTCACATACCTTAGCATGGTAATAGTTGCAACATATTATGCTACCTTGTCCCTCAACCCCCTCCTTTTATTGGTTATGTGGTAAATGGGCATATCTGGTCATACCTAAAATCTATATTGGTGAATGTGTTTTGGGTCTTCTGGTATGCGCATTAACCTTAATAATATTGTACATCGTTCTCGTCGTTCCTCCATGAGTGTCAAAACCTCTGAGGGAGAGCGATTTGGCAGGATCCTGTTTCCCGCATATGGTGTTGCACCCTTGTATTCTAAACACAGGCCTACATCAATTTTTCTGACTTGAAGATAACATGTGATCTCTATGCATTTTGGTGTGCTGAATCCAAAAGCCATGCCCGTTTCCTCCAGTCAGGTCCAGTTTTCCCGCAAAACGCTGTTTACTGATAAACTATTACAGAAAAATGTAGCATTATGTATTATAATTATTTAGCTTTGTTGATTATGCAAAAAGATAAGAATGTGCAAAACGATATGCTGAATTTGCAGTGGGTATAACTACTTAATAATACGACAGCTTAATAGGCAGTTTAAAACTGCAGACGTCAGCATTTTATGGCTATAGGCCTATATAAGCAGCGTGAAACCGACGGCAGCATTCATTCGTTCATGAGACTTACGATTCGCAGCAAATTTAACTCTGTTAAATAGTTTTCTGTGGCATATGTCATCCCACACTCGAACATTTCGTGGACGGTGCAAGATTGATCCTGACAAGTTTTGCTACATCTGTGGTTGTTTTACAACACCCAAAGGAGCAAATGTATCTGAGTTTTTGCATAAAGCTTATCATGCATATTTCGGTGTTAAATTGGGTGACCAGGAAAAACCTTGGGCACCACATAAAAGGCAGTATTATGTTGGTGCTAACTTAACCAGAGCTGTGGTAAACTTAAAACCTCCATAGGCTATAATGGCTCCGGGAAGTTTACAACAGCTCTGGCTAAGAAGCACCAACTATGTAATATGGCCCAAAGTGTGCAGAACATGTGTTGAAAACCTCAGACAGTGGACTAAAGGTCAGAGAAAAAGTCTTCGCTTTGGAGTTCCAATGGTGTGGTGTGAGCCTCAAAACCATGTTGATGACTGCTGCTCCTGCCTGGTAAATATTGCAGGCATGACCACAAAGACAAAATCTTCCATCCAGTACCCAAATCTCCCCTCAGCTCTGAGACCGGTTGTTCACTGCGACGAAGTTCCTGTACACTACTTTGGAAGTTTCCGACGACGATGAATTCTGTCAGTTAAATGTATCAACAGACACTGTGATGAAGATTTCGTGGCCCCACAAGTTGATGCTGGAATGCGCCAACCATTCAACCAAGCTGAGTTGAATGTCCTTGTACGAGATCTTGATCTGTCGAAGTCGTCAGCAGAGTTTCTTGGTTCAAGGCTGAAGGAAAAGAACCTGTTAGCTCCAGGAACAACTTTTATGTATCATGACAGAGAGAAAGATCTTCTAAAATATTTCCATATGGAGGTAGAGCTTGTATACTGCATCAACGTCAAAGGACTTATTGAATCAATGGGATGTGATTGTTATGTAACTGAAGAATGGAGGTTTTTTATTGACAGCTCAAAGAGAAGTCTAAAGTGTGTGTTACTTCACAATGGAAATAAATTAGCTTCCGTTCCTTTTGCTCACTCAATAAATCTGAAAGAAACTTATGAATCCATGAGAACCATTCTCCAAAAAATAAAATATAATGATCATTGCTGGATTTTATGTTGCGACTTGAAGGTTATATCATTGCTTCTAGGACAACAAAGTGGATACATGAAATTTCCTTGCTTCCTGTGCCTTTGGGATAGTCGATCAAAGGCAGAACATTACACAAGGAAAGAATGAGCAGTTAGAGAGAAATTCACGGTCGGTGAAAAGAATATCAAGAATGAACCACTTGTTAATCCTCATAAAGTGTTACTCCCTCCCCTGCACATAAAATTGGGACTCATGAAACAGTTCGTTAGGGCTTTGGATCGAGATGGTGAATGCTTCAAGTACATCTGTGCGAAATTTCCTGCTCTTCCAAACGAGAAGTTGAAAGCTGGCATATTCGATGGCCCGCAAATTAGGCTTCTAACCAGAGACAGAGAATTCATTAATACCATGAAAACCATAGAAAAAGATGCGTGGTCTGTTTTTTCCGACCTGATTACTGACTTTCTTGGCAACTTGCTGGCAATTCCTCCTCTTCAATGCCTCTGTCAGTCGGTGTACCTCAATGCTCAGTCCTAGGTCCTCTGCAATTCTCCATCTATACCTCCTCACTGGGTAAACTCATCACCAGCTATGGCTTAAAGTATCACCTATACGCTGATGACACTCAGATCTACCTCTCCACTCCCAATCTCTCCCCCTCCGTTCTCTCTCAGGTCAGTGATTGTCTGTCTGGTATCTCTGCCTGGATGGCCGCTCACTACCTGAAGATCAACATGTCCAAGACCGAGCTCCTTCTTATTCCCCCCTCTAACTCTACTCCAATTTCTGACTTCTCCATAATTGTTGACAGTATCACTATCCTTCCTTCTGCACAAGTCCGTTGCCTTGGAGTGACACTTGACTCCAGTCTCTCCTTCAACCCCTACATCCAATCACGCTCATCATCTTGTCGCAATCACCTCTGTAACATTGCCAGAATTCCTCCATTTCTGACTAACACCACCAAGCGACTTCTCCACTCGCTTGTTATCTCCCGCCTGGACTACTGCAACAACCTCCTGACTGGCCTTCCTATCTCCCGCCTCTCCCCCCTGCAGTCCATCCTAAACACACCAGCCCGGCTTATCCATCTCACCCGTCGCTCTGTCTCTGCTGCTCCTCTCTGTGAATCCCTACACTGGCTCCCCTTCCACAGCAGAATCAAATTCAAACTACTCACCCTGACCTACAAAACCCTCACTAACACCACCCCTCACTACCTGTCCTCACTAATCACCAAATACACCCCAAGCCCGTCCCCTACGATCCAACAATGACATGCGCCTGGCATCCTCAGTCACTACCTCTTCACATGCCAGATTGCAGGACTTTTCTCGTGCGGCGCCGACCCTATGGAACGCGCTTCCTCGCACTATCAGACTGTCCCCAAACCTGGCTTCATTTAAATGCTCCCTAAAGACCCTTCTATTTAGGGAAGCTGACCACCCGACTCCGTAACAAGACATCCAACCGACCCAAAAACAGTCCTCACCTCTCCCTGCATTAGCTTATCACTGCAGTCCCCCCTCCTGTTTCTAATCCCCTCACCATCTAGATTGTAAATTCCCACGGGAATAGGGTCCTCATATCCTCCTGTATCTGCTGGCAGGAATACTGACCTGTCTCCTGTATGTATTGTTGAATTGACCTGTCTTTACCCATTACACCTTGTACAGCGCTGCCGAATGTGTTGGCGCTTAATAAATAATAATAACTTCAGAGCTGAGAATTATGACCTTTTAGTTCAAAGTATGTTGATTGCTTTTCGAAGACTGGGAGCAAACATGAGTGTTAAGTTGCATTTTCTTCACAGTCACCTGAACTACTTCCCTTCAAATCTTGGAGCTATGAGTGAAGAACAAGGAGAACGCTTCCATCAAGACCACGGAACGTAGATATCAAGGCAGATGGAACTCAAACATGATGGCAGACTACTGCTGGTGTTTACAGTGTGACAACTGTGATCATAACTATACCAGAGCATCCAAAAAGAGAAGATCCCTTCCTCAAAATTAAAATTTAAACAACTAGCTATTGCTCTTATTGCTCTCTTGGTTAGATGACATAATCGTTTTTTGCTTGAATCAAATATATTACGTGTTATCGCTTCCTCGCAATTTCTTATTATCCCTGATATTTGTATTTCGACGTTCTTATTTTGTAAAAGAGTCAGCTTAACAACATACTATAAAGAAATGAAGGGCCTCGCAGGGCCAAGAATTGTCGTCATGAAAAACACATCAATGTAAACCAAAGAAGTCATCTAACGGTATTCATATAGTAGCAGTAATCATCCCCTAACAGGGGGGTCTCATCGATGAATAAGCGACAAAGGATGAGGAAAAAAAAAAAAGGGGGTGAAGAGATGGCAATGACCAAAATTGTGCCGGCCCTGGCGAATACTGATGCAGCCGAACGACCGCGGGAGAGCCACGGGGGGAAAAAAAGGCACTTCGGTCCGGGTGGTCGGGCGCAAAGCCGGGCATCAGGCCACGGCTGCGCCTCCCGAGCTATCCCGAATAGCCAGATTAAACAAAAAAAAGGGGGGGAGGCTAAACATAAAACACATAGAAAAGAAAAGCAGATGGCCCCTGAGGATCACAAAACGTTTGCTAAAACCGCAGTATAGACAAGTAGGTTCATCAAAGAATGCACATTGTCAGAAGAATAACAAAGTCATCGTAAGTGTTTCAAGGTAGAAACGAAAGTCCTCGTAAACACTGCTGGAGTCAAAGAGCGTCCTCAGGAACATCAGGAAAAAAAAAAACTGAATAAAAGTCAGCAGCTAAGGGTCATCAGATGGAAAATAAAAAATAAAGTCTCAGAAAATAGAAGTCTCATCACAAAGGCAAGGGAGGGGGGTAAGCGACTGCGAAAATGTGTCGTCGAGGGGGGGATTACCAAAAGACGAGCCAGGTCAATAACTGGAGGGTGAAAAATGGGGACCAGCGAACCTCCTCAGCCTGTGTCCAGCCAAAAAACAGCATGAGCTGCCCACGCAGGGCTTTCCAATGGGAAGACTTGCAATGTCGGCAGGGCACCCCAGGAGAGGCCGGCACACATCTCCAGTAGAACCAGGGACAAGGCACGAGGCCCAGACCGCGATCGCCTCCCGACCAGCACGCTGGGGCATGAAGTGAAATCCAGCTTGGCCGATCTGACAGACTCCTCCACAGCCCAGCTTCCTTCTGCCTCGATCACAGCACCCGCCTTCGGACCCAAGGTCGCTCTTGGGATCATGAGGTACAGCTTCTGCGGCACATCCAAGTCGAGCTTCACCGCATGGCACTCTCCCTCATCTTCAGGAAGCCTCAGGGTCTGCGCTGCGGGGTCTGAAAGCAGGGCCACCACTGCCACGGTCTCCTGCAGGTCGGCTGTACGGTAAAGTGACTCACGGTCAGCAGGCACGTCCCCGGGCCCCAGAAACGGCACACCATCCGGTTCACCAGACCCAGCGTAGGTCTCTACAGCCTCGTCGCCGTCAGCTCCATAGCTCCTCCTGGCAGCAGCAGTAATCTCACAGGCCCCAGCGGTTCCTCCATCTCCGTCAGCAAGCTCATAAGCCTCTTCGGCAGCAAGCACACAGATGACATCAGATCCAGCGAAGAGACACCACCGGGCACCCCCGATCCTGGGGCTGCACAGCTCCCTAGCACCGTCAGCATCCTGCGCCAGAGACTCCTGGTAAGTGGCTCGTCGCCATCCCCTGTCAGCAGCAGCAGGCAGGCATCTAGGCCTCCAATAACAGCATCCACCTCTCCGATAAAGGGAGGGGAGCTGTCTCTTCGGCCATCCACAACTCCATCCACTGTACTTGCCCCAGGAGCGGCCGGGAAACGTGGGTCCACCATCCCTTCAACCCCCGACAGTGTCTCAAACGAGGACATATCAGGAGCCACAAGGCCAGAGGACGGCTGGAGCCGAACGCTAGGCCGGCCCGCAAGATGGCATCCACCCTCCGGCATCCCACGGCAGTCAAAAACGGCAACTATTGGGTAAGACTCTGGTCCAGAGGAGGGGGTATCGGGCTCCGGATAGCACTTTCCCGGTGGCCAGCGGCACAGAGAACTTATTACCCTAAAATTTTGTAAGGAAAGTCAGCTATGAGTCACTAATAGGGTAAAACGAAGCCAAATAGGAGTATTTTAAATTGAAAAGCTGTAATGAACGCCGGGGAGAAAGGAAAAAAACAAACACATACATCCTGTATTTTTATTGTGCTGCTGCCAGAGAGATTTACTGTCCTGCCACTCAGACATAACGCTCTCTGCTGAAACACCGTGCGTGCGCGCTCCAGGGCCCTGAAGTGACCAATGACCGCGGAGAATTGAGGTCCCTGAGACAAGCCAGCTTTGAGTACCCATCCACGTGCACTGCGCAATCCCACCATCCCTGATATTTGACTTTAACACCTTTAATAAAGCATTCCTTATTTGTGAAAACATTTGTCCCATTGCGTATTTTTTGACTTCATATCTGGAATCAGCACCTTTCATTTGGGTAAAATCAGCAAAAATACTTAGGTCAGCAGAATTTTTTTTCCAAATGTAGACCTGTGAAACTGAAATTGAATAGGGTCAGACGAACGCATTTTTCGCATCGTCCATATAAAAGTGCGTTCGAACACATGGACGTACTTTTTCACAGAAGACGCGATAGCGGTCATACGATGCACAATTACGGCCGTGATTTTTTTACGGATCCAAACCAGGAAACTTTGGGTGTCTGGACGTTATGTTGGCCGGACATGAGCAGCATCTGACGTCTCCTAATCACGCACACACGCAGCTATGCGGACGCAGCGCACTCTGTACGTCAGTACTAGCGGTTCGACGTTCTTGCGAAAATGCGTTCGTTTGCCGCTTGCGTTGCGCGGCCGAACTTTCGTGTGACTGTACTTCGTGTGTGGGCCTGCGTTGGACGTCACTTGCTGCTACCACGGCCGTAATAAAGTGCGGCTAAACGCATGTTCGCACTGCGTTCATCTGACCCCAGCCTTAGTTGATGACATATTTAATGCTCAAAGTTTTGAGCACGACCTCCATAGACCAATTCCTTCGTGCTTATAAAATTTTGAGTAAGCACCACTATCCAGCACTGTCTGCATCTAGTACAAAACCGCTTACCGGAAGGTACATGCAATCCCATTCCGTCCCGTTCTCTACTCAAGGGAAATCTGAATAAACGCAATAACTAACGGCACTTCAGTTTTATCATATGCACACACTAGGTGCCATATATCCATCGAGAAGATAGACCTAACCCCGGGACATAAACTCAAAGTTCCATGTTATTTTATATATAAAACATGTGATCATGTACCTGTTTTGTAATAGGCGTAATGAATTGATTTACAAATTCTTTATTTATTTCACCATGAGTGTATGTAAACGGATTCTCAATGCACAGAGTGCAGCTCTCAAAAATAAAAACCCAAGGGATCTAGCTGGCCGACCGCAGGACCCCAAGAATTCCAACAGACATGGCACAACTGGAATCCACCGCACCTACGGATTGGCGAACGTGAAACCTATCGTCCCGATAGTAGGAGGACATACGATGCAGAAGGAGCAAGCAGATTGCGCGCATGTGCAATAGACTCGCGCAAAAGAAACTGAAAGCAATTACGACCAATCAGCAAGCAGATCGAAAACCCTATAAAACTGGAACACTCGCTCAGAGGGGTATTCAGCTGATGAGGTCAGTATAGTACTGGCGAAAGGTGTTCTGAAGGCCCCCCATATTGACTTTATCTTATTTTACCTATTTGTTTTATATTGAATAAACTCCCTTTCTTTAAAAACCACCCGCCTCCAGTGTTGCTTGCCCCACTCTGAACAAGCTGAGTCCCTGGGATCCAGGAACTATCCGGACCAAGGACAGCTGACCCATCACACCGAGAGCAAGTAAGGAGGAGTAAAGAAGGGATTTTGGCCACCTTTATGGTCCAAAGAAGTGCACTAAGTGAGCCGGATACACACTAGGCTCCTTATCACGTGAGTGTACCCACTCTATATTTCTGTTATCTATAGGATTCTGTGCAATACACACTATGTTCTAATTCCTTGTCTCAGAGGCAAGAAGGGTTCCAGTAGGAAACGACGGAACAAGCCCCCATCAGACCATCCATAACAAGAAACAATCCAAACAAACTGTTTTCTGCTACTTTAAACAAACTCTCAGTCCTTGACAATTGGAACATTCATCCACTAGGTGGCAGCGGAACGTAAGAAGTTCACTTTAATTTGAACCTTGGATACATTACCACACATTGTCCTTAGAGGACTTATCTATACGGTTTCCAAACAGGTCTAATTTGTGAGAATTTTTAATATTTGAATTTTTAATGATTCTATAATTTATATTGTATATAGAGTACAATTTACATTGGAATTGTATACCTACTCTGGTTATATGCTCTTATCTTTTTCATATTTTCCATAATTGATATACAAGTTTGGTTGTCTTTCAAACTATACCTGTGATATCCATACAGGACACAGATTTTTATCACCATATGCGAGCAGCGCCAGATAGAGGGAACCCCACATTACCTAACAAATGCAATATTCCGTCTGCATTTCCCCAAGGTGATCTGCAAAATCTGGCCTGGTTGAGGGTCACAAAGACAGGTTTGGGAAACACTGACCTAGGGGTAAACATAGAAACTGTGACGTTTGGGGGCCCACAGAGCACGTGCACAATGTCTTTCACAAACAAAACAGTTTTATTCACCCTTTCAGGGCAATCAAAAAGGCAACATAATAAGTACACGCTTTGGTTCAGCGAAATTAAAGCAAAGTCCTGATCTTCAGCACAAATAAACAGAGAAATAATAGTGGCTCACCAACGCTTTAAACAGTCCCAAACCTAGGGAATCCTTTCCCCAGTATGTAGAAGCCTCTCCAGCAAGGCACAGCACCTCTCCTGCTTTTGGAACACAAACACACAGCTTCCACTGATTACTTTCCTTTTCCTGAAATCCCACACTCCTCTCTGGGAGTTACTGGCTTTAAAACTCTTCCTGGACAGGAAGATTAACCCTGTGGTTGCCCTTAAAGGGTCCACAACCCAAATAGGGGTGAAACATATTGTCCATCCAGGACCCAGCCCTGCCGACCTCTACATATCCCCCCCCTCTGTCTCAACGCGGAGGTGTTTGAGGCAACAGTAGACAGCCCACAATGCATCCGGGACAGGGCATCAGCATTTTGGTGCTGTTTCCCAGGCCTGTGTTCCACCACAAAGTTAAACTCCTGGAGAGACAGGAACCACCTGGTAACCCTGGCATTAGCGTGGCGGTGCTGCCTCATCCAGGTCAATGGGGCATGGTCAGACACTAAACGGAACTTCCTGCCCAACAGGAAGTATCTCAAAGAATCCAAGGCCCACTTTATGGCCAAGCCCTCTCTTTCCACCACAGCATAGTTTTTCTCCGCTGCCGTCAGTTTCCTACTAAGAAAAACCACGGGGTGCTCTTCCCCATTGACTTCTTGGGATAGCACAGCCCCCAACCCTCACTTGAGGCATCCGTCTGTACAATGAACTCCCTCATGAAATCAGGGACTACCAGCACTGGGTGCTGACACAACGCATTTTTAAGCTTCTCGAAGGCATCTTCAGCATTGGCATTCCATTGAATCATCACTGACTTCCTACCTTTCGTCAGGTCAGTCAGTGGTGCAGCAATAGAGGCAAAATTGGGGACAAACCGCCGGTAATACCCCACTATACCCAGAAAAGCACGAACCTGCTTTTTCGTGAGGGGGCGTGGCCAGTTCTGGATAGCCTCTACTTTGTTAAATTGTGGCTTTACCAGACCCCTGCCTACGACATATCCCAGGTACTTAGCTTCCTCCATCCCTACCGCACTTTTCTCAGGGTTAACAGTAAAGCCCGCTTTTCTCAAACCGTCCAAAACTGTCTGAACCCGGGGAAGATGGGACTCCCAATCTGGACTGAAGATGACAATGTCATCCAGGTAGACCGAGGTATATCTCAGGTAGGGGCGGAGCACCCTATCCATCGCTCGTTGGAAGGTGGCCGGGGCTGAGTGTAACCCAAAAGGCATCCGCTTATAATGAAAATGACCCTCTGGAGTGGAAAAAGCAGTCTTTTCCCTGGCTTCCTTGGTCAGGGGTATCTGCCAGTATCCCTTAGTAAGGTCCAGGGTGGTGATATAACGGGCCGGACCCAATTTCTCTATTAATTCATCCACCCTTGGCATGGGATACGCGTCAAATTTTGACACCTCGTTAAGTTTCCTGAAGTCATTGCAGAATCGCAGAGTGCCGTTGGGCTTCGGTACCAACACGATGGGGCTCGACCATTCACTCTGTGACTCCTCAATGACATCAAGCTGAAGCATTTTTTTAACCTCTTCAGAAACAGCCTTTCTATGGGCTTCTGGGATGCGGTACGGCTTTACCCGAACCTTTACATGGGGTTCCGTCACAATATCATGTTTAATCCCGGACGCGTGTCCGGTAGTCCTGAAAACATGCCTTTGTTTCTTTGCAGAAACTCCTTAACTTCTTGGGTTTGGGGTTTGGACAGGGTGGCAGCAATGTGTACTGCGTCAACACCATCAGACTCTATACCCACCCCAACCATGGCGGACACCTCTCGGTCTCTCCAGGGTTTTAACAAATTTATGTGGTAGATCTGGTATGGGTTTCTTTTCCCAGGCTGATGCACTCGGTAGTTTACTTCCCCCTTTTTCAACCACCTCATATGGTCCCTGCCACTTGGCTAGGAACCGACTTTCCACCGTGTGGTATAAGTACTGCTACCCGGTCCCCCACCTGAAATTGCCGCAGCTTGGCTGACCGGTTGTACACCCTTTTCTGGGCCTCCTGAGCTTTCTGCAAATGTTCTTGTACCAAAGGCATCACTTTAGAATTCTCTCTCTCATCTGAGAGATATGTTCAATGAGCGATTTGTGTGGAGAGGACTCACTTTCCCATGTCTCCTTTACCAAATCTAGCAATCCCCGGGGTCTGCGACCATACACCAGCTCAAAAGGTGAAAACCCCGTGGAGGCCTGAGGAACCTCTCGAATTGCAAACAGCAGTGCGGGAAGCAAATGATCCCAGTCTCTTCCATCTCTCTGCACAACCCTTTTAAGCATCATTTTCAGAGTTTTGTTGAATCTTTCTACCAGACCATCCGTCTGAGGGTGATAAACAGATGTTCGCAACTGCTTGATTTGGAACAACTTGCACACATCTGCCATCACCCGGGACATAAATGGGGTCCCCTGGTCTGTCAAAATTTCCCTTGGCAGGCCAGTTCTCGAAAACATAAAAAACAACTCCCGCGCAATGGCCTTTGATGTAGGGTTTCTTAAAGGAACCGCCTCTGGATACCTTGTGGCATAATCAAGAACCACCAGGATATATCGGTGTCCCCGAGCAGACTTCTCTAAGGGACCCACTATATCCATAGCGATGCGCTCAAAGGGCACCTCAATTATTGGCAGAGGCACCAAGGGGTTCCTATAATGGGGTGCTGGGGCAGTTAACTGGCAAACAGGGCAGGAGGAACAGTACCTCTTAACTGCGGCACCAATCCCTGGCCAGTAAAACCGGTCTGTTATCCGGGCCTCGGTTTTCTCAGCTCCCAGGTGACCACCTAGAGCATCATTGTGAGCCAGATCCAGCACCATTCTCTGGTAGGGCTGGGGTACTAGTAATTGTTCCACAATTTCTCTCCCGAATTTCTGATACCCGGTAGAACAGATCATTATTGACCGCAAAGTGAGGAAATCTTTTCTCTGCATCTGGTGCTTGAGGTACCCCACTGACAACAGTTACCTGTTCGCGAGCATTTATCAACATCGGGTCACCCATTTGAGCCCTGCCAAATGCACCTCTGGACACATCTAAGTCAGGGTGTACTGGATAATTAGAACCCTCCCCTCATCCACCCCAAGTGTAATATCTACAGGGGATAATTCCTCTTCATCCTCTCCTACCATAACCGGCACGGGAGAGGATTCCCCCTCCTTGGGTGTCAACTCAGGTTGAGGAGCTAGGACACTCACATCAGTTACAACATTCTTATTTTGAACACATTTGAGCAACTCCTCATCAACAGTGTCCACGGTCAGGTTTGGTGGGGGTGACCCTGAATTGTTCCCCAGTTCGATGGGCAGTTCAGTTTGTGCCAAGCACCACAGTTCAGCAAACAAGGGGCAGTCCCGTCCCACAATCACATCATGTATCAGAGTACTCACCACCCCGACCTCTTGGGTGACCGAAGTGTTCCTGGCGGAAATGGTGACAGGGATCAGCGGATACTCCCGAGTATCCCCATGGATACAGACAACCCGGAGGGTTCTTTGTACTGGACCGAGCCTTCCGACTACCCGGGCATGCACCAGGGTGACCATACTCCGAGTCCAGGAGAGCTTTGGCTGGGCGGTGATTCACCCACACAGTACATTCAAACTGACCCCCCTCTAGGTCAAGGTGGGTAGTGCACGTTGTGAGGGTGTAGAAAGACACTCTCCGAGCGGATCCACACTCCATGGGCTCCTCCTGTAGCGGACACTGTGCCCGGGTATGGCCCCAGGCGCGACACCTCCAACACTGTATATCGCCAGCAGTTCGGGTAGCGACAGGCCTCTGCAGAACCGAGGAAGATGATTTTGGGGTGCTGGTTCCCGGATCCAGTGACGCTTCCCTCCGAGGAACTGAAGCAGGCCTCACAGGCGGTGGCAAGACTGGTCCTCGACGACTGGTTGGTCTGAGCAGGTCCTCCACCACGGTGTATCTCTCCACCATCTCGACTACCAGTGCTGCAGTCTTGGGGTCCCCATGGCTGACCCAGCGCTGTAGATCCTTTGGTAGAGACCTCAGGTAGTGGTCCATCACAACCCTTTCGACCATTTGCTCTCTAGTCAGGGTCTCTGGCTGCAACCACTTTTTAACCAGCTGTCCTAAGTCATGCATCTGGGACCGGGGTGGCTGGTCAGGGCAGTACTTCCAGCAGTGAACACGTTGAGCCCGGACAGCAACAGTTACCCCAAGGCGGGCCAGAACCTCAGCTTTCAGCCGGTCATAATTCTTTGCATCTTCTAGGGGCAGGTCAAAATATGCCTTTTGAGGGTCTCCTGTCAGAAACGGGGCAATGAGACCGGCCCATTGGTCTTGGGGCCACCCCTCTCTCTCAGCAGTCCTTTCAAACGTGGTAAGAAATGCTTCCACATCATCACTGGCAGACAGTTTTTGGAGGAAATGACTGGCCCTTATGGAGACATGGTTACCAGTAGTGACCACTGCTTGATCACGTCCAGGTGCAAGTTGCTGCATGGCCTCCCGCAGGGCATTGATCTGCGTCTGTGTGGCTACCTGCTGTGCTGCAAGTTGTGCAGCCAGCAAATGGGTGCTTTCTTGTTGGGCAGCAACAGCCTGTGCCAGGGCTTGTTGCTGCTGAGCCATTGCCTCTTCATGGCGAGTCTGGGCCTGCACACTGACAAAAACCATCTGCTTAACGAGCTCCTCCATAGCTGTGAACTTCAGTGCAGCCTTAGCCCAGGACATGCAATCAGAACACTGTCCTTTAAAAATGTCAGTTTTTTTTTTTTTTTTTCTTTTCACAAAAATTCCTCTTGCTTGGCGTGTGAGGGGTAGCAAATTGCCCGCATTCGAAACACCAGTTGTGACGTTTGGGGGCCCACAGAGCACGTGCACAATGTCTTTCACAAACAAAACAGTTTTATTCACCCTTTCAGGGCAATCAAAAAGGCAACATAATAAGTACACGCTTTGGTTCAGCGAAATTAAAGCAAAGTCCTGATCTTCAGCACAAATAAACAGAGAAATAATAGTGGCTCACCAACGCTTTAAACAGTCCCAAACCTAGGGAATCCTTTCCCCAGTATGTAGAAGCCTCTCCAGCAAGGCACAGCACGTCTCCTGCTTTTGGAACACAAACACACAGCTTCCACTGATTACTTTCCTTTTCCTGAAATCCCACACTCCTCTTGGGAGTTACTGGCTTTAAAACTCTTCCTGGACAGGAAGATTAACCCTGTGGTTGCCCTTAAAGGGTCCACAACCCAAATAGGGGTGAAACATATTGTCCATCCAGGACCCAGCCCTGCCGACCTCTACAAAACATAGAAAAATGTCGGCAGATAAGAACCTTTCGGCCCATCTAGTCTGCCCAATTACATGGATACTTTACCTGGATTTATCTTTTGTTTAGGATGGCCTTATGCCTATCCCATGCTTGCTTAAATTCAATTACTGTTTTAAAGTAAGTGATGACACTGTGGTTCCAGCTCTGACTGGTTACATTGCTTTGTTTTGGCTTATCACGGAATGATCTTTTTAATTCCCTGTATCATATATATATTACAGTATATAATTCAAATACATATCTTGGTTGATATTCCCTTTTTTCACAATAAGCCATATTGCTGTAGAAATCACAGGGATGTGGAATCTCTAGCATAAACAGCCGCCAAATCCTGTCTCAAAAAGGGGCCTCTCTCAGACTATACTATGAAACTGAATGCTGGGCAGAAAGACATTTCTTTGTACTTTTAAAAGTTAAATGTATAACCATATATGGTAAATGGTCTTTTTTTGGTCCAAACTATGTAAATGATCTCTGACATAGAGAATGTCTATTGGCTTGTAATCTGAGAATTTCTGTACATCACATATGCTACATAGAACGATGTAAGAACACAAAGAGATTTGAAAGAGAGATTTTGAACTCAGTGTGTCTGTGTCTCTCTTCCACCGCTCAAGCGTGCTGCTTTTCCAAACTGGTTCTAAGAAACACAAGAGAATCTCCTTGTTTACATGCTGGCCAATCCTATTGATGATTTTTATTAATTACTTCATAAACGCCTTTTAAAAATTGGTGGTTTTTTTTTACCTATTAGGCAGCTCGTCTGCTTTTCTCAGGGGGATCGGTGGTTATCGGATGCGTTCAATGACTTTTCGGTGGTTTATCAGATGCGTTCGGCGGGTTTATCGGCGGTGTTCAGCGGATCCATTTGGCGCACTTCTGGGACTCCTGAATTTTTCAGGAGTTTCTTCTGCTCAAAATTCCCATATTCAGGAATTGACTGAAAAGTCTGTATATCATGTACTTGTTCATCTAATTCCACAATCACAATGGTCTTTTCGACCTCAGCCCTTTCTTTGTGGCATTTTGTACACTGGCATCTATTATCTCCACCTGCTGACTCGCTTGGATTTCTTCCAACACCCACTAGGTCGCAGCACACAGGTACTGGCAGCCGAGAGTGTCAAAAAGCATTGCACAGGAGAGATAAGATGGCTACGTGACAACAAGAAGGGTTCTTAAAGCGACGAATGTGCCACAGAACTGCACTGAACGGTGAATTCCATCAAACGGTGCAATTTCGTGGCGGTTTGTCTAGTCACTAAACTGTCAGTTCGGCAAATACTGTTGCATTGACAGTGAAATACAATGCAAATCGGTGATCTTCAGCGGCATTGAAATTGTCCCATAGAGAAGTAATGGTTAATCTGTTCAGAGACGCTGAACTGCACCAAAATGTCAGTGAAATGCCCAGATTTTTGGTGTTTCAGTTCGACTGGTTTAAACAGGTGAATCCCATAGGATTCAATGTAAAAAAATCTAGAATTTTTTTTTAAAAAAAATTAAAACATTTAGGCTAGGGTCAGACGAGCACATTTTTCACATCTACCGTCAAAAAGTGCGTTGATGCGCCCGAACGCATTTTTCACGGAGACGCGATAGCGGTCATACGATGCGCAATTTCAGCCGTGAATTCATACAGATCCAAACCAGGAAACTTTGGGCGTCTGGACGTTATGTTGGCCGGACATGAGCAGCGTCTGACGTCTCCTAATCACGCCCACACGCCGCTAGCAGACGCAGCGCACTCTGTACGTCAGTACTAGCGGTTCGACGTTCTTGCAAAAATGCGTTTGTCGCTTGCGTTGCGCGGCTGAACTTTTGTGCGGCCGTACTTCGTGTGTGGGCCTGCGTTGGACGTCATTTGCTGCTACCACGGCCGTAATAAAGTGCGGCTAAACGCACGTTCGCACTGTGTTCGTCTGACCCCAGCCATATTATTTTCATATTCAGCAAAAAGATTTTTTTTTACTTTTTAGAACACCTTTTTTTTTTTTTTTTACCAAATTTTTGTTTCTCAATTTTTTTTAAGAGGAGTTTCTTTTTTATTCTGTAACAGATCTTTTTATTATTTTTTTAAAGGACCTTATTCATTATTTAGACGTATTTTAATATTTATTAGTTTAAACACCTAATAGAATAATAGTAGAGTTTCGCCTTTTTTTCTTGTCTGCAGTTCGGCAGTCTTCGGCGGCTCCATCTTCTGTGCACTTTGGTGACCCTGCGGTGAATAGTGAATTCATTGTAGTTTTGGTGAAATGGAATCGCTGATGTCCACAGCACCGAAAGCTTTGTGAATAACCCCTTAGGACTCGCTGGACATGCACAGCTTCTGGATGGAGCGCATCATCTCCTGTGTCTTGCGCGATGAGGGGTCTGAGGGGGGGATTTTCTGATGAATCTGTAGAGAGAATGAAAGTGTTATAAACCAAACAAAAAAAACTGCATGCAGGCGGAGCATCCCTTATCTGGAACGCAAGGGACCAGAAGTGTTGGGGATTTTGGAATATTTGCATATAATCAGGGGTGAAGTCCAGAGGGAACGCAGTTCCTCCAATATTGTTGCTGTTGGAACTCAGTTCCCATTGGTCCCACACACTATAAAGCTTTTATACAGATATTTAATTGTATGTTTCTTTCTCATTGTAACAATACAAATATTTTTTATCATATAATTTCCCTAAAACTGACATCCAGGTTATACTGTGACAGAGTTTGGGACTGCAGGTACATCAGCAGGAGGCTGGATAAGGCAACATTCCAAGGTTAGTAAGGGGTTAAGCCTCTCCATTTTCAGCTGATACACCTGCAGCTTATTAATTAGCTCTACCCCTAGAGCAGTGGTTCCCAACCCTGGTCCTCAGGTCCCCCTAAGGCCCCCGTTCACACTGCGATTTGAAAATCGCGCGATTTTCATATTCGCGACATGGTGCGATAATGTCGCGCGACATCACTGTTTTGTGCGATTCTTGCAAAGCACCACCAATACAAATCGCAAAAAAAGGGTCATGTACCTCCGACATGCTTCTGCGACGCGCGACATGCGACGTCGCGCGGCAAGATGTGAACAGCTCCATTGGAGAAGCTACACAGTGTTACGTCGCGCGGATTTTGCTGCGACGTTGCGGCAAAATCCGCGCGATAAATCGCGCTACACACTACAGGGCTAAGGCTAGGGTCAGACGAACGCATTTTTCACGTGCGTTTAGCCGCACGAAATCACGGCCGTGCTAGCAGCAAATGACGTCCAATGCCGGGGAACATACGACGAACGGCCGCATGAAAGTTTGTCCGTGCAACGCAAGTGGCCAACGAACGCATTTTGTCGAGAACGTCAAACCGCTACTACTGACGTACAGAGTGCGCTGCGTCCGCTAGAGGCGTGTGTGCGTGATTAGGAGACGTCAGACGCTGCACACGTCCGGCCAACATAACGTCCAGACACAAAAAGGGTTTTATTGATGATCCGTACAAAATCACGGACGAAAAGGCGCATCGTATGACCGCTATCGCGTATTCCGTGAAAAAATACGTACGTTCGTTCGAACGCACTTTTTCACGGACAACGTGAAAAATGCGTTCGTCTGACCCTAGCCTTAACAGGACAGGTTTTAAGGATTACTTTAGGAAAATGCAGACTAAGGCTGGGGTCAGACCAGCGCACTTTTAACGTGCGTTCTGGCGCACATAATTACGGCCGCACTAGCAGCAGATGACGGGCAATGATGGCCAATATACGATGTACGGTCGCACAAAAGTCCGGCCGTGCAACGCAAGTGGAATTTGAACGCATTTTTCTGAGAACGCTGAACCGCTAGTACTGACGTACTGAGTGCGCGGCTGCGGCATAGCGGCGTGTTTGTGTGATTAGGAGACGTCAGACGCTGCTAATGTCCAGCCTACATAACGTCCAGACGCAAAAAGAGTTTTATTGACGATCCGTACAAAATCACGACCGACAATGCGCGTCGTATGACCGTTTTTGCGCATTCCGTGAAAAAATACGTCAATGCGTTCGGACGCACTTTTTCACGTTCGCGGGGAAAAATGCTTTCGTCTGACCCTAGCCTAAGGCTAGGGTCAGACGAGCGTGATTTCTACGGACTGTACGTCCGTGCAGTACGGACATCGTCAGTACGGATGACGCAGTAGTGGTCACACAGTCCGTTTTTTCACTGAAGTTATTTTTTGACGGATGTAGGAGGGGAAAATAAATTACAATGAAAAAACATTCTGTCCGTCAAAAATGCTGGACGTATAAATGCAGTCCGTCTGACCATGCTCCATCACTCACACACAAAGCTATGCAGACGTTGTGGACGCAGCGCACTCCGCACGTCCGTTCTAGCAGTATTACGTTCTTGCCTAACCTGCGTCCGTTGCCGCGGCCGTTGTGCGTCCGCAGTTCAGTGCGGACGTACTTCATGTGTCAGGCTCCAATGGACTTTCTTTCATGCTATCACGGACGTACTTTTAGGCGCAATCACGGACGTGAACACTACGCTCGTCTGACCCCAGCCTAAATCCTGCAATCACTGAGCAGCAAATCATATCACCTGTGCTGGGCTTCAGATATCCTGCAAACCTGCCCTGTTAGGGGGACCTGAGGAGATGGGATCCACTGTCCTAGAGCAGTGTTTCCCAAACCTGTCCTCGGGACCCTCAACCAGGCCAGATTTTGCAGATCAGCTCGGGGAAATGCAGACTGAATCCTGCAATCACTGAGCAGCAAATCCTATCACCTGTGCTGTGCTTCACCACCACCAGGGCTGGACTGGGACAAAAAAATCAGCCCTGGACTTTATCCAGACCGGCCCACTTTAATTATGCAAACACGCACAAAAATAGTATATGAACCAACCAGAATGCTCAACCAATCGCTCTGCAGATGCAGAGTCCCATAGGCTTCAATGTTAAAAATATTCACGTTTTAATTCAATATCTAATAAACCATTCCTTATTTTATTCTGCAGTAAAAAGTCTCTTTATTCATAGATTTTTTATGATAATTCAAGCATTTTTCTGGATTTTAATTTTTTTAAAAAAAATTCCAATTTTTTTTTTTTTACTTCTTTTTTCTATAACAGCCCTTTTTATTATCATTCCTTGGATTATATGTAAATTTCAGACATTTTCGCTCAGTAGTTTTTTTGCAAATAGCGTTTCACTTTTTAAACATTCAAGCAAACTGTTTTTCTAATTTATTCACTCCATTCGTCTGCGGTGTTGGCTTTTTCCGGCGGCTACGCTTAGTGTGATCGGCTCCTGCTCAGGTGTTTTCGGCGGGTTAATTCAGATGTTTCTGCGGGTTTTCGGCGTGCATTCGCCAGGTTTTGCAGTTAGTTTTTGGCGGGTCTGCGGCGACCTTTCCCTGCAATTTGGGGACCCTGTGGTGCTTGCTGAATACAACACAGGGTCGCCGAAATGGGATCGCCAAATCGAACCGAATTGAAGAGAACGAAAAGTCACCGAACGTGCGGTGACTTTTCGATTCTCTTTGAATTACCCTGCTGGTGTTTAAGAGGTTTTCTGGGAAGCTACCACCCTACCTGAATAGACTGCTTCCCCCAGCAGTTCCCTCATCCTATAACCTCCGATCCAGGACCGGCATCTTACTTACGATACCACAATACAAAAAGAAAGTGGCTCGATCCTCATTTTCCTAAAGAGCACCACAATTATAGAATAACCTACCAGACACCATCAAATCTCCCCCAGTCTAAAGTCATTTAAGAGCTCCCTATTAACATACCTCAATATGGAATGCACCTGTAAACATGTAACACAGTGACTATATACAGAATGCACCTGTAAACATGTAACAGTGACTATATACAGAATGCACCTGTAAACATGTAACATAGTGGCTATATACAGAATGCACCTGTAAACATGTAACACAGTGACTATATACAGAATGCACCTGTAAACATGTAACAGTGACTATATACAGAATGCACCAGTAAACATGTAACATAGTGGCTATATACAGAATGCACCTGTAAACATGTAACACAGTGACTATATACAGAATGCACCTGTAAACATGTAACATAGTGACTATATACAGAATGCGCCTGTAAACATGTAACATAGTGACTATATACAGAATGCGCCTGTAAACATGTAACCTAGTGACTATATACAGAATGCACCTGTAAACATGTAACATAGTGACTATATACAGAATGCACCTGTAAACATGTAACACAGTGACTATATACAGAATGCACCTGTAAACATGTAACATAGTGACTATATACAGAATGCGCCTGTAAACATGTAACATAGTGACTATATACAGAATGCGCCTGTAAACATGTAACCTAGTGACTATATACAGAATGCGCCTGTAAACATGTAACAAGTGACTATATACAGAATGCACCTGTAAACATGTAACATAGTGACTATATACAGAATGCACCTGTAAACATGTAACATAGTGACTATATACAGAATGCACCTGTAAACATGTAACATAGTGACTATATACAGAATGCACCTGTAAACATGTAACATAGTGACTATATACAGAATGCACCTGTAAACATGTAACATAGTGACTATATACAGAATGCACCTGTAAACATGTAACACAGTGACTATATACAGAATGCACCTGTAAACATGTAACACAGTGACTATATACAGAATGCACCTGTAAACATGTAACATAGTGACTATATACAGAATGCGCCTGTAAACATGTGACATAGTGACTATATACAGAATGCGCCTGTAAACATGTAACATAGTGACTATATACAGACTGCACCTGTAAACATGTAACATAGTGACTATATACAGAATGCACCTGTAAACATGTAACATAGTGACTATATACAGAATGCACCTGTAAACATGTAACATAGTGACTATATACAGAATGCACCTGTAAACATGTAACATAGTGACTATATACAGAATGCACCTGTAAACATGTAACATAGTGACTATATACAGAAAATGCACCTGTAAACATGTAACATAGTGACTATATACAGAATGCACCTGTAAACATGTAACATAGTGACTATATACAGAATGCACCTGTAAACATGTAACATAGTGACTATATACAGAATGCACCTGTAAACATGTAACATAGTGACTATATACAGAATGCACCTGTAAACATGTAACACAGTGACTATATACAGAATGCACCTGTAAACATGTAACACAGTGACTATATACAGAATGCACCTGTAAACATGTAACATAGTGACTATATACAGAATGCGCCTGTAAACATGTGACATAGTGACTATATACAGAATGCACCTGTAAACATGTAACATAGTGACTATATACAGAATGCGCCTGTAAACATGTAACACAGTGAGTATATACAGAATGCACCTGTAAACATGTAACATAGTGACTATATACAGAATGCACCTGTAAACATGTAACACAGTGACTATATACAGAATGCACCTGTAAACATGCAACAGTGACTATATACAGAATGCACCTGTAAACATGTAACACAGTGACTATATACAGAATGCACCTGTAAACATGTAACATAGTGACTATATACAGAATGCACCTGTAAACATGTAACATAGTGACTATATACAGAATGCGCCTGTAAACATGTAACATAGTGACTATATACAGAATGCACCTGTAAACATGTAACCTAGTGACTATATACAGAATGCACCTGTAAACATGTAACATAGTGACTATATACAGAATGCGCCTGTAAACATGTAACACAGTGAGTATATACAGAATGCACCTGTAAACATGTAACATAGTGAGTATATACAGAATGCACCTGTAAACATGTAACACAGTGACTATATACAGAATGCACCTGTAAACATGCAACAGTGACTATATACAGAATGCACCTGTAAACATGTAACATAGTGACTATATTTCCTACATATTTATTTTATGTGTTAATCTGTGTGTTGTTTATAATATCTTGCATTTTATTACTTTGTATTTCTGTAACATTTCAATGTTCTTGAACCCAGGACATCCTGAAACCGAGAGAAATCTCAATGTATCCTTCCTGCTAAGGCTGGGGTCAGACGAGCGTGATTTCTATGGACTGTACGTCCGTGCAGTACGGACATCGTCAGTACGGATGACGCAGTAGTGGTCACACAGTCCGTTTTTTCACTGAAGTTATTTTTTGACGGATGTAGGAGGGGAAAATAAATTACAATGAAAAAACATTCTGTCCGTCAAAAATGCTGGACGTATAAATGCAGTCCGTCTGACCTCGCTCCATCACTCACACACAAAGCTATGCAGACGTTGTGGACGCAGCGCACTCCGCACGTCCGTTCTAGCAGTATTACGTTCTTGCCTAACCTGCGTCCGTTTGCCGCGGCCGTTGTGTGCCGCAGTTCAGTGCGGACGTACTTCATGTGTCAGGCTCCAATGGACTTACTTTCATGCTATCACGGACGTACTTTTAGGCGCAATCACGGACGTGAACACTACGCTCGTCTGACCCCAGCCTAAGGCGCAATCACGGACGTGAACTTACGCTCGTCTGACCCCGCCTAAGGCTGGGGTCAGACGAGCGTAGTGTTCACGTCCGTGATTGCGCCTAAAAGTACGTCCGTGATAGCATGAAAGTAAGTCCATTGGAGCCTGACACATGAAGTACGTCCGCACTGAACTGCGGACGCACAACGGCCGCGCAAACGGACGCAGGTTAGGCAAGAACGTAATACTGCTAGAACGGACGTGCGGAGTGCGCTGCGTCCACAACGTCTGCATAGCTTTGTGTGTGAGTGATGGAGCGAGGTCAGACGGACTGCATTTATACGTCCAGCATTTTTGACGGACAGAATGTTTTTTCATTGTAATTTATTTTCCCCTCCTACATCCGTCAAAAAATAACTTCAGTGAAAAAACGGACTGTGTGACCACTACTGCGTCATCCGTACTGACGATGTCCGTACTGCACGGACGTACAGTCCGTAGAAATCACGCTCGTCTGGCCCCAGCCTTAAATACTTTGCAAATAAATAAATAATATTGTTAAATGTCGTTTCTAAACATTTGGATTTTAGGAGTTGGTTTGTGTTAGTGATGAATAGGAGGAATCACTCAGAATGGTACCAGCCTTTAATGCTTTAGCAGAAATTTTATCACTTAGAGATATAATGTAGACTTCTTGTTCTTGCTGTCTGTATAACTGTTTGACCCCCGATTGATCTGATGTTGTTTTATTTGCTAATCTTGTCTAGTGTGTAACTGATGAGGTTTCTGTGTCTCCTGAAGGAACTCACATCCCCCTCATGTAGACAATGTATTCAGTTGATTATGTCATTTTATTGTCCCCTCCCTGTTTCCCATTTCAAATTAGAAGCGTGTATTTTCAGACTGATCCGAAATTTCAAATGGTGGATTTTCAGATCACTTTTTTGTTTTTACAGGTTATTTAGTTTTCGGATTGATTCATATTTCGGATCACTTTGTTTTTTGTTTATTAGTTGATCTGAAAGTTGAAATGATCTGGAACGAATTTTAATGCAGCATATGAATCTGCACATTGAGGGGGAGGCACCTAGAGTTGCCAGATCGGCCATGTTTTCCTGGACACATATAACTATTTCATTCAGACGGTGAGTATAATTAATGCAGCATATGAATCCACACACTGCTGGGAAGCACCTCTCTGCGGTATAATTAATGCAGCATATGAATCCACACACTGCTGGGAAGCGCCTCTCTGCAGTATAATTAATGCAGCATATGAATCCAAACACTGCTGGGAAGCGCCTCTGTGCGGTATAATTAATGCAGCATATGAATCCACACACTGCTGGGAAGCGCCTCTCTGCAGTATAATTAATGCAGCATATGAATCCACACACTGCTGGGAAGCGCCTCTCTGCAGTATAATTAATGCAGCATATGAATCCACACACTGCTGGGAAGCGCCTCTCTGCAGTATAATTAATGCAGCATATGAATCCACACACTGCTGGGAAGCGCCTCTCTGCAGTATAATTAATGCAGCATATGAATCCACACACTGCTGGGAAGCGCCTCTCTGCGGTATAATTAATGCAGCATATGAATCCACACACTGCTGGGAAGCGTCTCTCTGTGGTATAATTAATGCAGCACATGAATCCACACACTGCTGGGAAGCGCCTCTCTGCGGTATAATTAATGCAGCATATGAATCCACACACTGCAGGGAAGCGCCTCTCTGCGGTATAATTAATGCAGCATATGAATCCACACACTGCTGGGAAGCACCTCTCTGCGGTATAATTAATGCAGCATATGAATCCACACACTGCTGGGAAGCGCCTCTCTGCAGTATAATTAATGCAGCATATGAATCCACACACTGCAGGGAAGCGCCTCTCTGCGGTATAATTAATGCAGCATATGAATCCACACACTGCTGGGAAGCACCTCTCTGCGGTATAATTAATGCAGCATATGAATCCACACACTGCTGGGAAGCGCCTCTCTGCAGTATAATAATGCAGCATATGAATCCACACACTGCTGGGAAGCACCTCTCTGCGGTATAATTAATGCAGCATAAGAATCCACACACTGCTGGGAAGCACCTCTCTGCGGTATAATTAATGCAGCATATGAATCCACACACTGCTGGGAAGCACCTCTCTGCGGTATAATAATGCAGCATATGAATCCACACACTGCTGGGAAGCGCCTCTCTGCAGTATAATTAATGCAGCATATGAATCCACACACTGCTGGGAAGCGCCTCTCTGCAGTATAATTAATGCAGCATATGAATCCACACACTGCTGGGAAGCGCCTCTCTGCAGTATAATTAATGCAGCATATGAATCCACACACTGCTGGGAAGCGCCTCTCTGCAGTATAATTAATGCAGCATATGAATCCACACACTGCTGGGAAGCGCCTCTCTGCGGTATAATTAATGCAGCATATGAATCCACACACTGCTGGGAAGCACCTCTCTGCGGTATAATTAATGCAGCATATGAATCCACACACTGCTGGGAAGCACCTCTCTGCAGTATAATTAATGCAGCATATGAATCCACACACTGCTGGGAAGTGTCTCTCTGCAGTATAATTAATGCAGCATATGAATCCACACACTGCTGGGAAGTGTCTCTCTGCAGTATAATTAATGCAGCATATGAATCCACACACTGCTGGGAAGCACCTCTCTGCGGTATAATTAATGCAGCATATGAATCCACACACTGCTGGGCAGCACCTTTCTGCGGTATAATTAATGCAGCATATGAATCCACACACTGCTGGGAAGCGCCTCTCTGCGGTATAATTAATGCAGCATATGAATCCACACACTGCTGGGAAGCACCTCTCTGCAGTATAATTAATGCAGCATATGAATCCACACACTGCGGGGAAGCACCTCTCTGCAGTATAATTAATGCAGCATATGAATCCACACACTGCTGGGAAGCGCCTCTCTGCAGTATAATTGAGACTAGGGTCAGACGAATGCATTTTTCACGTTTACTGTCAAAAAGTGCATTGGTGCATCCGAACGCATTTTTTCACGGAAGACGCGATAGCGGTCATACGATGCGCAATTTCGGCCGTATTTTTTGACGGAGCTATAAAAAACAAATGGACGTGATGTTGGCCGGACATGAGCAGCGTCTGACGTCTCCTAATCACGCACACACTATGCCGACGCAGCGCACTCTCCCTCAGTACTAGCGGTTCCACGTTCTCGAAAAAATGCGTTCGTTTGCCGCTTGCGTTGCGTGGCTGAACTTTCGTGCGGCCGTACTTCGTATATTGGCCGTCATTGGATGTCATTTGCTGCTACTACGGCCGTAATAAAATGCGGCTCAATGCACGTTCGCACTGCGTTTGTCTGACCCCAGCCTTAGAGATTTGCAATTTGTTTCCTTCCGAACTGAAATTCGGACGAAAGTCATGGTTCGAGAGCATTTCCGAAAACAAAATATTGGCCACCCGAAATTTTGCAACAATCCGAAATTTCAGATTGATTCGGCTCAGTTGGTTTTTCGCTTTTTTAGGAGTTATTTTGTTTTTTATTGCTTATTTAAGAATGGGAATTTGATTACTACCAATTGAATGTACATTTCTTTACTTATTTATTCTTTTAGGACTTTTTAGGCATCTTTTGGGTGAAATTTTAGGTTTCCTAACTTTTTTAAAGAAACAAGGCTTTTTAACCCATAGGTTTCAACGCAGCATATGAATCCACACACTGCTACCATATTTTTTTTGAATGATAAGGATGTTATCTGGACTCTAATGTATTCTTTATTATAACTTTTTTATTTATTTTTTTGTGTTGCTGGCAAATTTTACACAGACCCTCTATGTACTTTTTATGGACATAATTAAGATTATCTAAACACTTTTGTATGGGCACTTTGGTACTGGAGTGTTTGGTACTAGAATATAGAACAGCAGGAAATGCTGGCAGAATGCTTGGTTGTGTAGGGAGAGGTATTAGCAGTAGGAAAAGGGAAGTGCTCATGCCACTGTACAGAGCACTGGTGAGACCTCACTTGGAGTACTGTGTGCAGTACTGGAGACCGTATCTCCAGAAGGATATAGACATCTTAGAGAGAGTTCAGAGAAGGGCTACTAAAATGGTGTACGGCTTGAAGGAGAAAAGTTACCAGGAAAGGCTTAATGATCTTAACATGTACAGCTTGAAAAAAAGACGAGACAGAGGAGATATGATAGAAACATTTAAATACGTAAAGGGAATCCACAAGGTAAGCAAAGTAGCAAAACAAGAGGACATAGTCTTAGATTAGAGGGGCAAAGGTTTAAAAGTAACATCAGGAAGCATTATTTTACTGAGCGGGTGGTGGATACATGGAACAGTCTTCCAGTTGAAGTGGTAGAGGCCAAAACAGTAATTGAATTTAAGCAGGCATGGGATAGGCATAAGGCTATCCTAAACAAAAGATAAATCCAGGTAAAGTATCCATGTAATTGGGCAGACTAGATGGGCCGAAAGGTTCTTATCTGCCGACATTTTTCTATGTTTCTATGTACTCACCACTAGAGGGCCTCAACACTGTCCGTATTTTATCATTTAACCTATACTGTATCATTGCAATCCTAGAATTAACTTTTATTAATGTGACACAGTTCGAATAATACCATTGCACATATATTTATTGATTTCATATTTATTACAGCCACTTATGCACTTTAATTATTGTGAGATACATTTACATATCACTCTCGTCATTGTGATTCTTCTGAATTCAGCATCATACTAGTTTTGAACCGTATTATTGTATATAGGAATGAGCTGTTCGGGTTCGGACGGTTCGGGGTTTGACCCGAACTTAGCCTGTTCAAGCAGATCGCGAACTCCGAACATTTCCGGGTGTTCGCCGCATGTTCGACCACAATGGACCACAATGCATTTTCCCACTGGCCTGAAGCTCGTAATTGGCTACAGCCTTGCACCTGACCACAGGTCTGGTGCAAGACTGGTTGAACACTATGCCAATCACCGCTCAGAGTCCTGATTGGGCAAATTTTGCCCAATCATGGGCTCACAGAGCTAAGTCCCGCAGCACACTATATAAGGTTTCCACGCAGCGCTTCTGCACGCATTTCAGAGGAGATTTCACAGGAAATTGTTGTGTGTGTTGTTACTGCCGGTCTGCCACGCTACTGGGGGGGTCTGGGGGGGTCTCATTTCGACCAAATATCAGGGAATTTAGGTGATGTGTGTCTTGTCACTGTGCCAGCAAGTTGTTTTGGGGTTTACAACTTTATTTAAAACATTTGTGAATTGAGGTGATTTTCTGGGTCTTGTCACTGTGCCAGCAAGTCTTTTTGGGTCTCATTTATACCAAATATCAGGGAATTTAGGTGATGTGTGTCTTGTCACTGTGCCAGCAATTTTTTTGGGGGTTTACAACTTTATTTAAAACATTTGTGAATTGAGGTGATCTTCTGTGTCTCGTCACACAGCCAGCAAGTTTTTTTGGGGCTCACTAATTTCTTTAAAACACTTGTGAATTAAGGTGATCTGTGTCTCGTCACACAAACAGTACCACGCAATATTTTGGGGCTCACTAATTTCTTTAAAACATTTGTGAATTGAGGTGATCTGTCTCTTGTCACTGGCTGCCAGCTATCAGTGTGTCTCACTGAGTTATACCAGAGTTCTTTAAATCTTTATACCAGAGTTGAATCAGAGATCTGTATATATTAATCTATATATCACTCACCATGTCTGAAAGAACAAAAAGGACAGGCAGACGCTCCCAGACACAGATAAGAGGGCAAGCAGCCCCTGTGTCGGGAGACTGTGCCTCTGGTCGTGGTGGACGTGGTGCATCCTCTGCAGGGGCACGCTTGTCCTTTATAACTGGTGCTGGCCATCTTCTTAACCTGCAGCAACATAGAGAGGATTTGGTGGATTGGCTAGCCAGGCCATCCTCATCCTCCGAGTCCTCTGCCAGCCAGGCTTCTAGTGCTTTACAGTCCACCTCAGCTGCCAAAGCATCTAATGCAGCCTCCATGTCCACAGCTACTCCTGCCGTAGCCTCGCTATCACACACGGAGGAGTCAGCTGAATTGTTTGACTACAATGAGAGTGACATGCTGCTTGAGGATGCGCAGCAAGTACAGTGTTCTGATTCAATCTCTGAGGTTGAGCAAGGGAGTATAATCAACCTAGAGGAAGGGGGTGCTAGTGATGACACACAAATAACTGGCACTCATGTTGCCCCAGCAGCTGCAGCATACTGCCAAGTTGGCTCCAGTGACGAGGAGATAGGGGGTGAAGATGACATTGATGATGATGAGGTCACTGACTCCACCTGGGTGCCAGATCGAACTGAGGAATCAAGTGAGGAGGAGGGGGAGGAGGAGGCACAGCAAACATGAGGCACAACATCCTCTGTGACCAACCATAGCACTAGCCAGTCCAAGGCATCAGATGTCAGAGCTGCTCCGGTGCAGAGCGCTGTTGTCTCAAAGAACACATGCAGGAACTCTGCTGTCTGGGAGTTCTTTAGGAAATGTGCAGCAGACCCCACCATTGCTATTTGTAATCTATGTCAGAGGAGGCTGAAGCGTGGGATAAACACCAGACATTTGGGTACCACGTGCTTGAGGCGACATATGAACAAGTGCCACACATCCCGTTGGCGCACAACTTTGCGTAGGTCCTCCTCCTCCTCATCTGTCTCTACTCCCACTGTATGTCCTGCCATGTCATTGCCTACAACCTCCACTGACAGGGATGATGCTACAGTAATGGATGTACCAGCAGGTCCTTCCTCACAATGTGACATCATCCCAGTAGCTGAAGTTTTACGCAGTCAGATTACGTTGCCGCAGCTGCTGCAGCGAAAGAAAAAATATAGTCCCAACCATCCCCAAGCACAGCGTTTAAATGCCAGCTTAGCAAAACTACTCGCATTGCAGCTGCTGCCTTTCCAGCTGGTGGACTCTGCTCCCTTCCGTGAATTTGCTGAATGTGCTGTACCACAGTGGCAGGTTCCAAAACGTCATTACTTTTCACGCAAGGCCATTCCAGCACTATACCAGCACGTGGAAGACAATGTTATCCAGTCATTGGGAAAGGCAGTCAGCAGCAAGGTGCATGTGACTTTAGACACGTGGTCCAGCAAGCATGGACAGGGTCGTTACATTTCCTTCACGGCACACTGGGTAACTCTGATTGCAGCTGGGAGGGATCCAAGACGGGGCTCTGTGCTGGAGCTTGTTCATCCACCACGCCTCCAGAAAGCTGCTTGTATGAGGTCTGTCTGCTCCACCACCACCACCTCTCCCTCTTCCTCCTCCTCCTCTGTCTCAGTTAAACCGACGCCTGACAGGGTCTACGCAATGGCTCAAGCAAAAAGATGCCATACTGTGCTTGAGCTGGTTTGTTTAGGGGACAGGAGCCACACCGGGCCAGAAATTCTGTCAGCTCTGCAGGGGCGATAATGACAGCAAACTTCTCTCCGCACTACGCAAGGGTAAATTGACGCACGTACCATGCCTAGCACACGTCCTAAATCTGGTGGTACAGCGTTTCCTAACCAAGTACCCAGGGATGCCAGAGCTTCTCATCCAGGCCAGAAAAGTCTGCAGCCACTTCAGATGGTCATTCCCAGCAAGCGTTCGCCTGGCAGAAATTCAAAGAGAATTCCACCTCTGTTACAAAAGTCTTTTAAAAAGATAAAAATACTGTCATTAAAAAAAATTGACTGACAATTGAATAAATGAAATGTGAGATTCGCCTGTGAAACTTGAAACGCTGAAAATCAGGGCATTTTGCCAGGAATTTCGGTGCAATTCTGCGTTCTGTGAATAGAAGACACAATAGTCTTTGGGGTAATTCTGGTGCCGGCAAAATGCACCGTGTTGCTGTCAATGCGACTGTATTTGGCAAATAGACAAATTGACCCGGAATTGCATCAAACAGTGAAATTTACCAGAGGTTAGTGAATAACCCCTCATGTTACGTAAAGGTGAACATGCAAAAACAGAGGGCTCTATTCCATAGTTGGTGTAGAGGTAACATCACTGCTCTAAACCGTGGAGACTGTGGAGACCCAGGTTTGAATCCCAGCCAGACCACCTCTCCAGTAAGTGTCCTTGGGCAAGACACCAAACGGTACATACTTACCACCCAGGACATACTTGAAAACGAGAGAAATCTCCTAAAAAAATGTAGCATCTCACTTTATAATCGTTAGCGCTAGAATTAAGTTTAACGTCTGACATTGATATTCCATAGTTGATGCTACACTGGGGTGAAATCAGTTTGTGCCACGCAGCTTGCGCAAGCATACTGTACTCAGCAGCAAAGAGGTTAAAAGGTGGTAAAATTTGACAACACGGGGAGCGCAAAGTACAAAGTGCCTGCGCAATTTACGGACGGGACACGAATTGACAAATTTTACCACCTCCTAAAAACTGGTGCTAAATGATTCTGAAAATGCAAAATCATTTAATACGCTCTACCCCCCCTGCATATAACTGCCATACTCGCCTAATGCCACGGAGAAAAGGGTGGCCTGATCTGACACTTTTTTTCTCCCTGGGAGCAGAGAGCGGCTGGAAGAAAAGCTTGCAGCCGGACCGTGCAAAGCTCCATAGAGTCCTATGGACTACACAAGCTGATTTCTCGCAGTGGTGCTGGTTTTCAGCAGCTTTGCACTGCATTCCGGGATGAGGTGCTAGGTTAGCGCACACCCTGGAATATGACATTAAAGTGGAGACGGTAAGGGAAAATCTGCAGGCGCACATTATCCTGCTAATCGTCAAGTTTAAAATAGGGCCCAGAATGTTTCTAAATGGTTACAAACCAGGGACTAAACCAAAAGAAAAATCTTAAATATGAAGAAAGTTTTATATCTCTGTTTCCACCTGTTTACATATACACCTGGATCCAAAATGGAATTAAATACACATTGACATTACATGGTTTATTATAGGCAGTTCGCCATCTTATGGCAGCTGATACTAATGCCGCAGCAAAAAAGTCACGATTTAAAAAAAATAAATGTAGAGGTACGTGTGGCAAGGGACAAAAAGTGAATAAATCACCAAAAATCTACAGTTGCAAGAAAAAGTATGTGAACCCTTTGGGATTACGTGGAGTTTTGCATGAATTGGTCATAAAATGTGCTCTGATCTTCATCTAAGTCACAACAATTTGAAAAACACAGTCTGCTTAAAATAATACAACAGAAACATTATATGTTTTCATGTGTTTATTGAACATAACATGTAAACATTCACAGTGCAGGGTGGAAAAAGTATGTGAACCCCTAGCCTAATGACTTCTCCAAGAGCCAGGAGTGAGCCAACCTTGAGTCCAATCAGTGTGATATTATTGGATGTGTTGCTAAAAGCTGTCCTGCCCTATAAAAACACACACCAGTTTTGGGTTTACTGTTTTCAAGAAGCACTGCCTGATGTGAACCATGCCTCGCAGAAAAGAGCTCTCAGAAGACCTACGATCAAGAATTGTTGACTTGCATGAAGCTGGAAAGGGTTACAAAAGTATCTCCAAAAGCCTTGATGTTCATGTGTCCACAGTAAGACAGACTGTCTACAAATGGAGAAAGTTCAGCACTGTTGCTACTCTCCCTAGGCGTGGTCGTCCTGTAAAGATGACTGCAAGAGCACAGCGCAGAATGCTTAATAAGGTAAAGAAGAATCCTAGAGTGTCAGCTAAAGACTTACAGAAATCTCTGGCACATGCTAACATTTTTGTTGACACATCTACAAGAAGGAAAACATTAAACAAGAATGGAGTACATGGGAGGACACCACGGAGGAAGCCATTGCTGTCCAAAAAGAATATTGCAGCACGTTTGAAGTTTGCAAAAGAGCACCTGGATGATCCACAACACTACTGGCAAAATATTCTGTGGACAGATGAAACCAAAATTGAGTTGTTTGGAAAAAACACACAACATTATGTGTGGAGAAAAAAAGACACAGCACACCAACATCAAAACCTCATCCCCACTGTAAAACATGGCGGAGGGAGCATCATGGTTTGGGGCTGCTTTGTTGCCTCAGGGCCTGGACGGATTGTTGTCATTGATGGAAAAATGAATTCCAGAGTTCATCAAGACATTTTGCAGGAAAACGTAGGACCATCTGTCCGCCAACTGAAGCTCCGCAGAGGATGGGTGATGCAACAGGACAATGACCCAAAGCATACAAGTAATTCAAGAAAAGAATGGCTTCAACACAACAAAATACGCCTTCTGGAGTGGCCCAGTCAGAGTCCTGACCTCAACCCGATTGAAATGCTGTGGTATGACCTTAAGAGAGCGATTCACACCAGACATCCCAAGAATATTGCTACACTGAAACAGTTTTGTGAAGAGGAGTGGTCCAAAATTACTCCAGATCGTTGTGCAGGTCTGATCTGCAACTACAGGAAAACGTTTGGTTGAGGTTATTGCTGCCAAACGAGGGTCAACCAGTTATTAAGTCCAAAGGTTCACATACTTTTTCCACCCTGCACTGTGAATGTTTACATGTTATGTTCAATAAACAGATGAAAACATATAATGTTTGTTTTGTATTATTTTAAGCAGACTGTGTTTTTCAAATTGTTGTGACTTAGATGACGATCAGAGCACATTTTATGACTAATTCATGCAAAACTCCACGTAATCCCAAAGGGTTCACATACTTTTTCTTGCCACTGTATATTCCTTTAAGATGACTTTTTACATCCATAGAGATGCAAGCCAGGGCGCCTCACCATCAAGTGTTTGTGAGCAAGATACCCAACAATACATACTCGCCTACTACTGAATTTTGGCTGCGTGGTGGACCGGCAACATCTCTGCTTTACAACCGTGAAGCATATCAAGATCTCGGTCAGAACAGCTCACCACAAAGTGCCCTTGGGAGAGACCCAGTCATATGGTTTACTATTTTGTATTTCTGTAACCACTCAATGTTCTCGAACCCAGGACATACTTGAAAACGAGAGAAATCTCAATGTATCCTTCCTGGTAAAATCCTTTATAAATAAATAAATGGTGTCATCCTTGTTAAGCTGTGACTACCATTCTAATGCATGACCCCCATCTTGTACAGCGCTGTGGAATATGTTGGTGCCATATAAAATTATATCTTAGAAATGCTGCATTAAGGCTAAAGGCAGACGAACGCAGTCTGAGCGCACTCTGTGTGCGTGCACAACAGATGGACGTACTGACGGAAGTTACTGTAGATAGCACACGGTCCGTTTCTTTTGACCTGTGCACCAACACAGACGTGCGTTCGTCTGACGCCGGCCTCACCCCCATAAGGACCACTGACGTACATAGTACCTCAAGGGGAATTCTCCCCTTAAGGACAAAGGACGTACTATGCACTTCATGGTAATTAACCCCCCCTCCCTCCCTATACTCACCTCTCTGGTCGCGGTCCCATGCCAGACTGGCTTCCTTGACGCCAGCCCAACGTTTTATGGGCCCCGCCCATGCACGATGATGTCATCGCCGGGTGCCCCCCCCCCGTCACCTGCATGGAAGAAAGTGGAGGGGGGCTCCTTTTGGAGCCCTCCTCCTCCCGAATGCAGATAGGAAAATAAAAAAAGAGAGAGAGGGTAGAGTCTGCCCTTTCCAGCAGTGCCTCTCTTTAACACCTTAGATCCCGCAATTCGCTCCCAGAGGGGGCTGACATCTTGGATAGCAGCCAAGCCTCCAGGTCACCCCCACCCCAGCCACGGACATAGTCGTCATATGTGTGATGGTGTCAGTTTTGTTGTCTGGAGGTATAATAAAATAGGACTTCAACTGATGTTTAAACATTATGAGCATAAAATGGTCAAAATGAGCTCCGCACACAGAGGTGAAATGGCTCAGCAGTGAAGGGGTTAAAAAGAAGAAACATGTAAAAATTGTGTATGTCTAATCTGAGGACAAAATTTCGAAACTATTTAGCCGAGGTCTTTTTTTGTGGTTGTAGATTTTGGGAATTTAAAGCGAAAAAGTGTGGTGTTTTTTCTTGTTTTTGTTTTTTTTTAGTAAATTATGATGGTATCTTTTAGAAAGTCCATTTAATGGTGAGAAAAAAACGGTATATAATATGTGTGGGTTCCATAAACAAGTAAGAAGAAAATTAGACCTAAACACAAACAATGCAGAAACGTAAAAACAGCAGCGGGCACTTTCGGATAGACAATAGTAATATCACCAGGTCACGATGGGGTTAAATGTTTAATATTATATCGGCGGCCACAAGGTGGCAACCTGCCTAAATAATATCACATTTTATAGAGCACAGCGTATAGATTGTAAATTTTAGGACAGAGTGTGCAACATTAAAAAACCTTTATGCTATACACCAGACTAAATGCTTGAATGTTCCCAGAGGTGAAAACAGGTCATACCTCTTCCATGTACTGCAACACGATGGCCTTCACGGCTTGCATATTGGTGGCTTCGATCATCAGTGTCATGACCTGGCCCCTGCGGATTTTCACCACGCCTTTAAACACTTGCTGGTTGTTGTAAAATCTGGCCAAGGTGGCTATGGCCATGACCTGCCGAGAGATGACACGGGGATCGTCACACACATCATGGCAACTATTCCTCCTTTAGTGTGACTGAGGTTTGCAACAGACCAGGTGATACAACTGAACCATTGCAAATGCAATGGGAGAACCCGACAAAAGAAAAACCTGCTGCACCATAAATCGGCATCTAACCCTTACCCCAATTCTAACCCAAACACAAATCGTAAGCCTAGCCCTAAAGACAAATTCTAACTCTAACCCTAATTCGCTTTTTTTCTAAGCTGCCATTTGTGCTTCCTCCCCTCTCGTGGCAGAGTTTACTCACCTGAGGAACGGCAATACAGTTGAAGACCCTCTGTTTTTTAAGCTGGGGCAGGTAGGTGAGGACGTCCGGCACATGCTGCAAGGCATTGGTTATCAGCTCGTTCATGCACTGCACAGCCGGCACGATATTCTTTGGGTTGGAAAAATCAGAGAGCTTCATTGCGTACTTACCCCACACCTGACATAAAGAAAAAATGTGGGTTTATTGGAAAGCGTATCTTCACTGCAACAGGATTAAAGAGACACCCTGCTCAACCTGATCACTTTGTTTTATACTCCACCCCATCCAGCGTCACCAGTAGCCAGGATTTTGAATTTCCCGACTGTCAGTCACCAGATCGGTCATTAGTATTGTCACGCACAGAGAACGGCCAGCGTCATCCTCTGAGACCAATTGCTGTAGCGAGCGTTCTGAGAGGCAGCCGATGGATGAGATCTGTGCATGCGCATGCAGCTCCCATCCACTGCTCTACGGGACTTGTGTACAGGGCTGGTGCTCCCACTAGGCAAGCTAGGCAACTGCCAAGGGCGCACTGCAGCTGGCCCCAACCCAGGTTCCATTAGTGTACCTGTTCCTCATTGTGTAGCTTGTTTAGCCGGCAGTGGCAGCTCTCAAAGCTGACATTGTCGGCTCGCGGACCCCATTTAGCGGCAGACAGTGGACGTCTTATGGTGATGCGCAGGTGCCACCAGATGACGTGCGGGCACTACCAGAGGCAGATGAAAGAAAAAGAGGCAGAAGAAAGCGAAAAAAGGCACAGAAGAAAGTGAGAAAAGCACAGAATAAAAGCACGAAAGAAAGAAAGGCACAGAAGAAAGAATGGAAAGAAAGAAAGAAGCAGAGGCAAAAGAGGCAGATGAAAGAAAGAAAGAGGCAGATGAAAGTAAGAAAGAGGCAGATGAAAGAAAAGGCGAAGGAAGGAGGCACAGAAGAAAGAGAGAGGCAAAGAGGGCAAGAGAAAGAAGAAAGAGGCACAGACCGATCCCGGGCCCGACCTGCTGAGGGGTAAGATGGGCACGATCGACCATGTGCACCGAATAAAACTTATTTTAAATAAAAATAATAAGACAATCAGCTAGACGCGTTTCGCCCTTTAGAATAACGGGCTTCATCAGTAGAATATAACATTCATTAAAAAACAACCCCCACTTTTATAAGGGAAGAAACTAAACTGTTTCCCTATTGATTGGAAACAAATGACGCCAGATTCATCAGCTGTATGTTATTTTCTACTGATGAAGATCATTATTCTAAAGGGCGAAACGCGTCTAGCTGATTGTCTTATTATTTTTATTTAAAATAAATTTTATTCCTTACTTCCTTGGAATCATTGTGAGCTTTTCTGAAAAGGTTTGGCTGATGAATAAAACCTTAGAGTCTGAATACTTAGAGCCTGGTCTAAGGCTCCAACTGGGTGAGTGCAATCTGTATATGTGTTCAATCACGGTTTTATAAAACAGTCTGCACCATCCTATTTTCTTAATGTTTTTAAGTATGGAGTCGATTTGAATAGTTGTTGGGATGGTGAAGATCCTCGACGTCTGAAAAACAGAGGAACTTCAGATGATATTTTGGGTTGCTGCACTCCTTATATAAAGTTTTGAAAAAAAGAAAAAAATCCATCAAAAAAAACATTAAGACTATTTGTGAGTAGGGATGAGCCGAACACCCCCCGAGTTCGGTTCGGGCCCGAACCCGAACTTCTCAAATGTTCGGTTCCGAACCCGAACTCAATGCAAGTCAATGGGGCTGAATATTCGTTTTTTAGAGTGCCCTCCAAGAGGGCATATATGCTAGATATTTGCCATAAAAGGTGTATGGGGGTCCAGGTAGTGCCCTGGGGGACAGGAAACAAGGTCAAAAAGTAAAAAAAACAATGTTTTTAAAGGGACAGTGAGTTTTCCATGAAATAAGGGTTAAAAATAAAAACGAAAAATTCCTTCAAATATCGTGCCTAGGAGGTCCCCATAACCTGCCCGTGAAGTGGCGGATTTCTAGGATGTATAGAAACACTTAAAAACAAAAAAATGACGTTTCAAATGACGGTAAATGCTTTTCCTTTAATCTATCCATAAACAACTGCTTGGGGCGGCAGTCTGTATAAAAAGAGGAGACATTTTCGTACACCCAGAAAAAGTTTACTGATTTTCTTGGCTAAATTATTGTGAAACTTATGTAGGCTTTGGATGAAAGTAACAATAGGTGCTTCAAAATTGGTCCTTTAGCGTCCCCAACAGTGCCGTCACACCGTAACCCCTCTGAGGATATGAATCTGATAAAGGCGTCAGTGGCAGTGCACCCAAATATTGTGCTTTTGGTGCCAGGCCTGCAAGTACTATCATACAGTAACCCCTCTGTGGTACTGTGGAAGAATGCAGGGGTGGACCATGTGGTCCTATATTGAAAAGATATGATTCTGGTCAAGGCGTCAGTGCA
Source organism: Leptobrachium leishanense (assembly GCA_009667805.1). Classification (NCBI taxonomy): domain Eukaryota; kingdom Metazoa; phylum Chordata; class Amphibia; order Anura; family Megophryidae; genus Leptobrachium; species Leptobrachium leishanense. The sequence goes on along the minus strand of CM019066.1, from coordinate 51,301,378 downwards.
CCCAGATATTGTGCCTTTGGTGCCAGGCCAGCAAGTATCATCATACAGTAACCCCTCTGTGGTATTGTGGAAGAATGCAGGGGTGGACCATGTGGTCCTATATTGAAAAGATATGATTCTGGTCAAGGCGTCAGTGCACCCAGATAGTGTGCCTTTGGTGCCAGGCCAGCAAGTATCATCATACAGTAACCCCTCTGTGGTATTGTGGAAGAATACAGGGGTGGACCATGTGGTCCTATATTGAAAAGTTTTTTATCTGGTAATGGGCGTCAGTGCACCCAGATAGTGTGCCTTTGGTGCCAGGCCAGCAAGTATCATCATACAGTAACCCCTCTGTGGTATTGTGGAAGAATGCAGGGGTGGACCATGTGGTCCTATATTGAAAAGATATGAATCTGGTACAGGCGTCAGTGTAGCCAAATATTGTGCCTTTCATGGCAGCAAGTGTATTCACACCGTAATCCTTTTGTGGTATTGTGGAAGAGTTCAGTGCTGGAGGTTTTGTGCATGCAGAAGACATCCCCGATCTATTCCGTTACGTCAGCATCAGGGGATTGATAACTGCTGATCCAGGACTGATTAATTTTTATAAATGTCAGCCGGTCTACAGAGTCGGTGGACAGATGCACTCTTTTGTCTGTGACAAAACCTCCAGCGGCACTGAACGTTCTTTCGGAAAGCACACTAGATGAAGGGCAACCTAGTAGCTGCATAGCATATTGGCTAAGTTCTGGCCAGTGATCCAATCTCAACACCCAGTAAGCCAGTGGATCATCTGCTGGAAAGGTATCCAGGTCTGCCCTTGCCCCTAGGTAGTCCTGCACCATATGGTGAAGACGCTGGCAATGGGTGCCTACATTTGACTAGGGATGAGCCGAACACTCCCCGAGTTCGGTTCGAGCCCAAACCCGAACTTCCAATTTGTTCGGGACCGAACCCGAACACGAACTCCCATGCAAGTCAATGGGGCTGAAAATTCGGTTTTTTAGAGTGCCCTCCAAGAGGGCATATATGCTACATATTTGCCATAAAAGGTGTATGGGGGTCTGGGTAGTGCCCTGGGGGACAGGAAACAAGGACAAAAAGTTTAAAAAAAAAACGTTTTTAAAGGGACATGAAATAAGGGTTAAAAATAAAAATGAAAAATTCCTTCAAATATCGTGCCTAGGATGTCCCCATAACCTGCCCGTGAAGTGGCGGATTTCTAGGATGTATAGAAACACTTAGAAACAAAAAAAATGACGTTTCATATGACGGTAAATGCTTTTCCTTTAATCTATCCATAAACAACTGCTTGGGGCGGCAGCCTGTATGAAAAGACATTTTAGGACACGCAGAAAAAGTTTAGTTTTTTTTGGGCTAAATTATTGTGAAACTTATGCAGGCTTTGGATGAAAGTAACAATAGGTGCTTTAAAATTGGGCTTTTAGCGTCGGCAACAGTGCCGTCACACCGTAACCCCTCTGAGGATATGAATCTGATACGGGCGTCAATGGCAGTGCACCCAGATATTGTGCCTTTAGTGCCAGGCATGCAAGTACTATCATACAGTAACCCCTCTGTGGTATTGTGGAAGAGTGCAGGGGTGGACCATGTGGTCCTATATTAAAAAGATATGAATCTGGGAATGGGCGTCAGTGCACCCAGATATTGTGCCTTTAATGCCAGGCCATCAAGTATCATCATACAGTAACCCCTCTGTGGTATTGTGGAAGAGTGCAGGGGTGGACCATGCGGTCCTATATTTACAAGATATGAATCTGGGAATGGGCGTCAGTGCACCCAGATATTGTGCCTTTAATGCCAGGCTATCAAGTATCATCATACAGTAACCCCTCTGTGGTATTGTGGAAGAGTGCAGGGGTGGACCATGTGGTCCTATATTGAAAAGTTTTTCATCTGGTGGTAATGGGCGTCAGTGCACCCAGATATTGTGCCTTTTATGCCAGGCCATCAAGTATCATCATACAGTAACCCCTCTGTGGTATTGTGGAAAAGTGCAGGGGTGGACCATGTGGTCCTATATTGAAAAGGTTTTTTTTTTTTAATGGGCGTCAGTGCAGCCAGATATTGTGCCTTTCATGGCAGCAAGTGCCTTCACACCGTAACCCTTTTGTGGTATTGTGGAAGAGTTCAGTGATGGAGGTTTTGTGAATGCAGAAGAGGACATCCCCTATCTATTCCATTACTTCAGTGTAGCGCTCATTCCCGGAGGAGCCGCTGAAATTGAACCTCGGGTCAGTCTCCCCGCACTAGGGAATAAATATACTCCAGCACCGTTGTGGATTTTATAAATTATATGGTTTACTAGAATAAATGGCATATAATGAATAACACGGTGTTCGTATATAGGTGTGTGTGTGTGATGGTACCCGGGTACAATATTCAACTGGCCAGTGAATTATTTATGAAGTATCTTCGACTAGTCAAGTTGGGGCCCTGTGGGTTTTGGAAACAAACAGCAGCGTGCTTTCTTTATTCACAAACGGCCTGGAAGGCCTCTCACCCATCCGCCAGATACTTGGTGCTCCGCTCGACCCAGGACGTCTCTCCGCTCGATCTTGGCTGGGATTCTCTGGGCTACCGGATCCGCTGTCTTGCCTTTCTGTAGCTGCTGCAAGATGTCCAGCTCACCGCCTGCTCTCCCTGTCCGATCGATCTGCGGTGCTCCTAACTCGGGGTCCTCTCGCTCACTTGGTATCAGTGTGGGTATTCTGGTGAATCACTGGGTCTTCCTCTTGTAAGGCTGAATAACCCGGTTTTTATCTCTGTCAAGCCCAAGCTGCGCTCCGGCCTGGTCACTGTCACGTTCTGCAGCACTGTGTCTTGCTTCTCTCACTCCCTGGCACGCTCTGCCAGCCCTCTCCACGAGGCTCAGGATGTAAGCCTCTGTGTCCCACCCACTTCCTGTGTCCGCCCGCAAAGCATGCCGGGAAATGTAGTCCCAATGTTCAGTATCTCACATCGCACTTGTCTCCCTCCGGTGGCCAAAAATAAGTACTTGTCATGATCCACCTGGGTGCTGTCACGGTCCAAACCCCCTGACCCTCTGATGCACCTTTTTTGCATGATTCATGCAGATTCCAGGACTTTGTTTTGTTTCCCATGCTCGGTTCTGGACTTTGATTACTTGTATTCTAATCAGACCATCACCTGCATATTATCCTGCCTAAGCTTCCCTGTATTTAAGGAGGTCACACCCCATGTGCTGAACTTCCTCATTGAAGTCTGGACTTTGTACCTTGCTGACCTGCTTTTGGAAACTCCTTGTGCTGTATACCCTCTGGAATTGATATCAGTCATACCCTCTGGACCACCCATCTGGAACCCTTCTGTGAACTTTCCTACCTCTGATATACCGGTAACCCTCATCATTTTTGCTAGTACCCCCTTTTTGGATTCAACGTGTATGACCCCTGGCTATGGACGTTTGATAATTCTGCTTTCTGTATTCCTCGACTTCTGCTTGCCACCCCGACCACGAGATTGCCTTATCCTTTATCTGGAGACCTTGCCCTGGACTTTATCTATTGTCAGTTCAGTATATTCTGTTTCCTGTTTAGTATTTTTCCTCCATTTTCTGCTCAGCGAAGCAATTCATTTATTTCTGCTGTTTTTGTTTATTCAATAATAAATATTTTTGTTTTGACCCCTCAACTTGCATAATTCATTGCCGCTCACTGCAAACTGGGCACACACATACAATCCAAGCCCAGTCCGCATGACAGTACTACCACGACAGGGAATTAAAACCATCGCTACACTCTCCCCCTCCTAGAACTCTTGGGTCTCTCCAAGGAGGTACAACAGTTGCATTACATTCCAACACATTTTAGGTAACATATACAGGCTCAGCAGTAAGCATACAATGGGTTAGATACACTTCCTCAAGTTGACTCATGCTTTGGGCTACCTCAGCTAACATAGCAGACACTTCGGGCAACCTTCGCACTGTGGTGACGGCCTCTTCAGTGCTATGTCCTGGTGAGTCGTAGGGGAGTCGCTGGGGCGGTCGAACAGAGCGTTTTGGTTCTGGCTCAGTCAGTTCCTCTTCAGGTGGAAGTACTATAGGCGCTGGTTCAGTCCTTCTTTCTACCACTGGAGCAGACGTCTCTTCGGAGTATGATCCTTCCAGTGAAGGCATAGAACTGTAGTCATAAGATTCGACTTCAGGAGCTACAGGGATTTCAATAGTCTCGGACTTCTAACTGAAATTCAGGAGCCTCAGGCCTCAAATTACTTTCCCACCGATCAGGAACCGAGATAACCTCTTCAGGCTCCCGTGGGCGCATCCAGTCCAGACAAAAACTTTCTTCCTCACTCTCACTGTCCCTTTCGCTCTCTTCGACAGCCCGGGTCTGCTGAGACGAGTAACGGGAGGCAAACGTGGCGCAGGCAGATTCGGCAGAGAAAGTTCGTCCCCAACTGGTATCCTCACAGCCTCTCTCAAAGGTAACAAATGATTCCGGTGCCAGTTCTTAAGAGGCCCAGCCTTTCCATCCGGCCAGATTTGATACACCGGCAGACCCGGCAGTTGCTTGCAGACAATGTAGACTTGAGAACTCCATCTATCCGCCAACTTGTGCCTCGCAGCAGCACCCAAGTTCTTCAACAAAACCTATCACCGGGTTGTAGATCCTGTATCCGAACTTTCAAGTCATAGTTCCTTTTGTTCCTTTGCTCCCTGTTTCCTGAGGTCAAACGGGCCTGTTCAAACGCAGAGGCCAGATTCTTTCGAAGTCTATCCACGTAATTTCTATGGGAAGCTACCGACGTCTGGTCCAGAGATAACCCAAACGCCAAATCAACCGGCAGTCGAGCTTCTCTTCCGAACATAAGACGGTACGGTGAGTATCCAGTGGCGTCACTCTCCGTACTGTTATATGCATGCACCAGCGTAGCTATGTGACGACTCCAACTCTGCTTCTCTGTGTTTGACAACGTTCCCAGCATATTTAGCAGCGTGCGATTAAACCTTTCAGGCTGAGCATCACCTTGAGGGTGATATGGTGTAGTTCGGGTCTTTTGGATTCCCAACAGTTCCAACAATTGCCCAACAAGTCGGCTTTCAAAGTCTCTACCCTGATCAGAGTGTATTCTCCTTGGTAGGCCGTAGTGAACGAAGAACTTCTCCATCAGAACCTTTGCTACTGTCGGAGCGCGTTGGTCTTTCGTGGAAAAGGCTTGGGCGTAACGTGTGAAATGATCAGTCACTATTAGAATATTTCCCTGCCCACTAGCATCCGGCTCTAAGCACAGGAACTCAATGCACACCAAATCCATGGGTCCCTGACTCTGCAGATGGCTCATTGGAGCGGTTCGTGTCGGTAGGGTCTTTCTTTGAATACACCTCAGACATGAATGGCAGTAACTTTCCACTTCAGCTCTCATGCAAGGCCAATAGAACCTGTCTCGCACCAGCTTAAAAGTCCTTTCTGCGCCCAAATGTCCATGCTCATCATGTAGCGATCGCAGTACACTCTCCTATGTTTAGTGGGAAGGAACAACTGTTGGGTCTCTTCAGCATTGGTTGAGGGCCCTTCGGTAGACCACCCCATCCAACATCTTCAACCGTTCCATTCTTTGTAGACCAATCTGGCTCCATCTGGGGAATTGGTCAGCAGAATTTCCCGCTGGTTCGCAGTTAGGGCCTTTATGGTTAACGCAATCAAGGGGTCTCTAGCCTGATCAGCTTTCAGGTCCTGTTTTGAAAAGGTAGGCAGACTTTCATCCCTCAACTGCGTAGGGTTGCAGTAGAACTCCGGAACAGCCGCAGCCATGACTCCTATGGCCTCCGCTTCAACCCCTCCCTTGACCCGACGCTCTGCTCCTTGACACAAAGCTTGTACCCCGTCTGGAGTTAACTGAGTCCATTCTGTAGTGTAGGGTCTTCTCGACAAAGCATCAGCATCTCGATTATTCACCCCAGGGCGATACTTCAGGCTGAACCGAAACCCCGACAGAGCTGCCAACCACCGATGTCCCGTTGCGTCCAGTTTCGCAGTAGTAAGGATGTAAGTAAGAGGATTGTTATCCGTCTTTATCACAAACTCAGCTCCATACAGATAGTCCTTTAGCTTGTCTACCACTGCCCACTTTAAGGCTAGGAACTCCAACTTGTGGGTAGGATAATTCTTCTCTGAAGGCGTAAGGCTCCGGCTCACATACGCTACAGGCCTCAGCAATCCACCATACTCTTGATACAGGACTCCTCCTAGACCTTCTCTGCTGGCATCCACATGTAACTCATACGGCTTGTGAGGGTCCGCGTAGGCCAAGACAGGAGCTCGAGATAAACTCTCTTTCAGCTTCGTAAAAGCACGCTCGCATTGACTGGTCCACTCTCCCTGAATGGACTCTCGAGCTTTCCTTGGCCCTGGAGCTGACAGATTTCGGTCAGAGACCTTGCAGCCTTCTTCTGTGCTTTCCTTCTGTAGGAGTTTGTTCAGTGGTTGAGCTATTTTGCGAATCCTCCTACAAATCTTCGATAATAGGAACAGAACCCCAAGAAAGATCTAAGTTCAGTGACGTTTCGGGGTCTAGGCCAAGAAGCTACGGCCTCCAACTTCTGAGGATCTGTTGAAACACCTTCTGCTGAGACCACATGTCCCAAATACGTAACAGACGGTAAACAGAATTGACATTTCTCCAGAGACAGTTTCAATCCCTCTTCATGGAGCCTCTTCAAGACCTTCTCCAAATGTTGCTCATGTTCTTCCAGAGTCTTCCCGAACACAATTATTTCATCCAGGTACACTAATACTTTGATCAGATTCATGTCCCCGACTGTCTTCTCCATTAACCGTTGGAACGTGGCTGGAGCCCCGTAAGGCCTTGAGGCATTCTGTTGAATTCAAAGAACCCCAATGGACAGATGAACGCAGTCTTCTCTTTGTCTTCAGGATGCATTGGTATCTGGTGATACCCGCTTCGCAGGTCTAGTACACTAAACCACTTTGCTCCAGACAAACACTGTAAGGCATCTTCTATCCGAGGAGTAGCATATTGATCTGGGATGGTTCTCCGATTCAGCGTGTTTTTAAAGCCAGCACTTCAGTCTGTATGTCTGCTACACCGAGAGTTCCTATTTCTGCGGTGAAAACTGTGTGCGAAGCATTTGCAACCTTTTTAGCCTTAATCAAGGCCTCTTCTTCTCGGATAGCTTTGATCAGTTTGGAATAGGTCAGTCTCGTGTTCTGGTATCTAGTCTGAAATTTCAACATTATGGGATCCAGCGGGAGTGCTCCTTTGAAAATTTGATCCATCAAAGCTTTGCTTGCCTGACTCGGTTCCATGCCCCCTTTAAGAATGACCTGATGGATGATTTTATCCAGCCGCCAGACATATGTGGACAATTCTTCTCCTTCCTTTTGATAGGTGTGAGAGAACTTGTGGATAAGCTTGGCACAACCCTCCACTCCCCGAAATTTTCCTGTAAAGCTTCTAGATACTCTGCAGCAGTGCAGCCGGGCTTGTCCCTTTTTAGATTTCGAATGACATCTGAAGCAGGACCTCTTAGGCTCTCGATCAACCTTTGTCTCTTCATGGTGTCAGCAACTTCCCATTCTTCCACTGCTTGCACTGCCTGATCTATCCAAGTCTCAAAGTCCTCTTCTCCAGTTGGCACAGGGACCTTACCAGAATAAAACCGTAACTTGCAGCAGAGTTTTTGGCTAGTGTTTCCTCCAGTTTCCCCATAGTGGTGAAAAATGTAGCAGGAGGGAACCCTGTAGTTGGGGTAACATCGGAAACATTCGAGTGATCACCACGTGGCGTACTTGGCTGAATCAGTTGGACTTCCACCTCATCGGTCAGCTTCACGCTCGCGCCCTGAAAACACACTGGAACACCCTTTCTCCACTCAAAAAGAACATACGTGTGAGTGGTATCTGGGTTCTCTTTAATGTCCAGGATTAACCCCCGATTATCTGGTGTCAGCGCGGCCACGGCCTGGCGAATCTGATCTTCGGCCCAAGTGTCTGCAGGAATATCCACGACTATACACAATTCTAACTGACTACTGTGCTCCTCACACCATTCGGCAACAGTGTCTGGATCCATATTTAGCCCTTTAAATGCGTTTTTTTCCAGAGACTGGATCCCGGAAACGAGCCTCCACGTGTAGCGCTCACTCCCGTAGGAGCCGCTGAAATTGAACCTCGGGTCAGTCTCCCCGCACTAGGGAATAAATATACTCCAGCACCGTTGTGGATTTTATAAATTATATAGTTTACTAGAATAAATGGCATATAATGAATAACACGGTGTTCGTATATATATTTACAGTACTTCATAATGCGGGAAACGCACAGCGGAAAAGAAATACGATGCTTCGTAATTCGAGAAACGCGCAGCGGAAAAGAAATACAATGCTTCGTAATTCGAGAAACGCGCAGCGGAAAAGAAGAGAAATAAATTTTTAACTCCCTTTGTGTTTGGGGAGTGAGTCCCGTACAGGTTATGTCCCAAGAATGTAGGTGTGTGTGTGTGATGGTACCCGGGTACAATATTCAACTGGCCAGTGAATTATTTATGAGGTATCTTCGACTAGTGAAGTTGGGGCCCTGTGGGTTTGGGAAACAAACAGCAGCGTGCTTTCTTTATTCACAAACGGCCTGGAAGGCCTCTCACCCATCCGCCAGATACTTGGTGCTCCGCTCAACCCAGGACGTCTCTCCGCTCGATCTTTGCTGGGATTCTCTGGGCTACCGGATCCGCTGTCTTGCCTTTCTTTTTTTTTTTTTTATTGTAATAAATTTTATTGAGTTTTACAGTGTTACAGTGGTTCAGTGATACAAGATATGCAGTTCAGAAGGGTACGTCAGAGTCATAGATATCCATTCTAATCCAGTCTATGAAGTACAGCTATAATGCAGGGTTATGTCGAAATGAACACGTACGTTAATGAGTAAAGGGAGAAGCTGCAACATTGCGCGTGACAGTACATGCGGCAGAACAATACAGTGTAACAATCCGTGTAAAAGTGGGGGTGCGAACTAAGGGAGGAGGGAGGGGGTTGGAATAACAAAGGGAGGTGGGGGCATCAAATCAGTGACCTCTTAGCTATCTGGTGTTTGCACAATGGGGAGCGGGGTGTCCGGGAAAAAACGGGTCGCTTCGGTCCAATAAAACCATCGTCGCAGGTGTGTGGCCACCCTGCCCGATGATTGATGGATCAGGTCCTCAACATCCCTGATGCGCTGCACTTCATCCAACCATTCCCTAAATGACGGGGCAGTAGGGACTTCCAATGTCTTGGTACTACCGCTTTAGCGGCATTTAACAGGCGGATATCAAGTGAATTTTTATATGTGGAGATGGGTAGGGGAGTGTGATGGAGCAGCATGGCTGCCGGGGTAAACTCCGGTGGGGATGCAGAGATCTTACTAATTACAGTGTGGACCTGTCTCCAAACGGCTGGAGCTCGGGACAGGACCACCAGATGTGCAGAATGTCCGCCCCTGGGGCTCGACATCTCCAACATGAGGCAATAGGGTCTCCAGAGTATGTGGCAATACTGGCAGGCGTTCTGTACCAACGGGACAACAATTTATATGCCGTTTCCTGTGCCCGAGTGGCGATAGAACAGGACGTGGTCAAAGTAAAGATCTGTCTCCATTCCTCCTCCGTAAAGGTTTGTTGGAGATCAGACTCCACCCCTCTACGTATTTGGGTACCAGGGGGGATAGAGATTGCAGGGTGCCGTACAGTCGTGAGATGCCATGCGCAGGAGTGGTCCGTCGGCTAACCAAACGTTCAAATTCAGTCAGCGGTCGTGTGAATTTCTCCAAAGGGGCCAGAGTACGCAGGTATGACGTAAGGCCATGGAGATGAAAGCAAGTAAGGAAGGAGTCCGGGTGTGCCAAGGGAATTTCGCGTGGTAATTTAGATCGGTCTCCGGTTATGTACGCGCCAGGGAGGGGAGACTGTGGCGCCTCATCATCGGAGATTGGGAGCAATCGCGGAGAGAATGCTGGCAAATACTGCAGCGGGATTAACGGGGAGGGCCAGGGCGCTATTGATGTGGTGCGTTGCAACCGTCGCCAGATCTGCAGGGTAGCAGTAATCGTCGGGTGTGTGGGTACGCTATGATGGGCAGCAGTACCTAGCAGCCAGGGGAGGGGGCAAGAGGACACCCAGCCAACTCCTGCTCCAAGGCAATCCATCGTTTTTCCCGGAGACCCGCGCTCCACTCCACGAGACGCAGGAGATGTACCGCATTATAATAGTTTCTCAGGTGGGGCAGCGCCAGGCCAGGCCCTGGGAACGCGGGGCCATCAATAGCGTCAGGCGGAGTCGCGGCCGTTTCCCATCCCAAACATAGTGGATAAAGAGAGATTGCAGAGTGCGGAAAAAAGTGACTGGGACAAGAATAGGCAGGGTCTGCAGTAGATATAATATTCTGGGGAGGACGTTCATTTTAATTACGCTGAGGCGACCAAACCATGTGATATGCGGGTGGGCCCACCGCGTCATATCCGACTTCAGGACCTTCAGTAGCGGAAGAAAGTTAGTGGCGTATAAGGCCGAAGGATCGGGTGTTAGGTGCACTCCCAAGTATTTAAGTGACGAATCACACCAGTGGAAGGGGAAAGCCGCCCGTATGCTAGCCTTAAGGGCGGGGACACTGAAATATTCAAAATCTCAGACTTAGACATGTTAATTTTATAATTACTGAGATTGCCGTAGTCATGTAGTAGGCCATTGAGGGAGGGCAGGGAGATCAGGGGTTGTCTGATAAAGAACAGCAGGTCATCTGCGTATGCTGCTACCTTATAATCTACGCGCCCGACACGGATGCCGTGTATGGAGGGGTCACCCCTGATGGCCTGCAAAAGGGGTTCCAGGGACAGCGCAAACAATAGGGGAGAGAGAGGGCAGCCCTGTCGGGTGCCATTCTGAATAGTGAAGGGGGGGAGAGTGCCCCGTTAAGATTAATCCGAGCAGTTGGGTGAGCATATAACGCCGATATCCATTGTAGGACATGTGGTCCAAAGCCCATGTGGCGCAATGTGTTAAACAAAAAGGGCCAGTGGACTCTGTCAAACGCTTTCTCCGCGTCTGTGGAGAGGAGCAAGGTCGGGTTAGCCAAATTTTTCCTAGCAGCGTGGATGAGATTGATTGCCAGAGTGGTGTTGTCCCCCCCTCCCTTCCCTGAATGAATCCCGTCTGGTCAGGGTGTACTAGGTATCTCATATGCCGGGTCAGTCGTAATGCCAGGACCTTTGCAAAGAGCTTCACATCCTGATTCAGGAGTGAGATGGGGCGGAAGTTCCCGCAAAGGGTATGGTCTTTGTCAGGTTTGGGGATCAGAGTGACAGTAGCAGATAGGGTCTGAGGGGGAAGACTACATTGAGGTCGAGAGAGCCCATTAAACGATGCTAGCCAGGCCGGGGAGATGAGCCTTTCACATAATTTATAGTATTTCAGAGAGAATCCGTCAGGGCCAGGGGTCTTACCCGTAGGGGTAGATTGGATAGCGTCATGGAGCTCCTCCGCGGAGATAGGGCCCTCCATCGTTTCTCTCATGACTGGGGTCAGCTTGGAGCGGAGATGTTTTTCCAAAAAATTCAAGGTGGGGGTGAGGGTCGTCTGTTGTTGAGTACGGGGTAAGCTATAGAGAGAGGTAAAATGGTCCTGAAAAAGTCTAGTCATGTCTCGAGGGTGGGTGACCGTCGTGCCTTGTGGAGAGCGCAAATGGGTGATATAAAGCGCCTGTCGGTGGGACCGAAGGGCATTAGCCAGCAATTTTCCACATTTGTTGCCATGCTCGTGAAAGGCCCTGCGGGTGGTGAGAAACGCTTTCTGCGCCTTGTGATTGAAGAGAGAACGTAATTGGGACCGAAGGTCTAGAAGCTCTGCGTAAACAGTGTCATCTGAGTGTAATTTGTGGGACTGTTCTAATGCCATTATCCTAGTCAGGAGAGATTCCTGCTGCGCCCCCTTTCCCGCTTACGCCTGGCACCCTGCTGTATCAGAAAGCCGCGAATCACAGCCTTGTGCGTTTCCCAAATAACCTGCGGAGAGCAGTCTGGAGTGTTGTTTTCAGCGAAAAGTGACGGAGCGCATTGTGTAGGCCGTCTTTAACCAGGGGGTCAGTGAGAAGCGATTCATTAAGGCGCCACAGCCTTTCCTAGGGCGTGCAAGTGGGGAGGAAATGGTGATCAGCACGGGGCTATGGTCCGACCACGTCATCGGACCGATAGAAGCAGAGTCCAAAAGGTGCATATTACCAAATGGGAGGAAGATGTAGTCTAGTCGTGTGTAAAGCTGGTGGGGCGCGCTATAAAAGGAGTAGTCACGGGTGTCAGGGTAGAGCGTGCGCCAGCAGTCCAGTAGTCTAAGGGAGTGTAACGCCAGTCTGGTGCGCGCGAAGGACAGTTTGGGGGTGCTAGTTATGCCCCTAGACGTGTCCAGTCGTGGATCCAAAGGTAGATTAAGATCACCCTACTATTAAGATTCCCTCCTGAAAATCCTTTAGGAGCCGGAGGGCAGTTCTGAGTGCCGTATGTTGCCCTCTATTAGGGAGGTAAATCGAGGCGAATGTGTACCATTGCCCACCAATCTGACCCTTAACGAACGTATAGCGACCACAGGGGTCGAGGAGAGAGGTGGGGTTGAGGAGCGAGACGGCACGGGAAAACAGGACAGCCGTGCCACAGACCCTGCCGCCATGGCATTGCTAAAGTATCCCACTGGGTATGAGCGGTCCCTAAAGGAAGGGGTGCGTGAGTGTGCAAAATGTGTCTCCTGGACTAACACCACATCAGCGCGGTAAGACCAAAATTCTCTAAGGGCGGAATGGCGCTTTTCAGGGATGTTGAGGCCCTTAGCGTTAATGGAAAGGATGGTAAGCTGACGGGGCGCGGTGGCCATTGTGTTGTTAGTGTGCGGTGGGGGGGGAGGGTGGGGGGCTCAGCGGTGTATGCCGATAGAGGAGGGGGGGTAGGGGTCAATAGGATAAATCAACCAGGGTAAGGGGGCAAAAATAGGGGGGAGGGGTGGTGATGAGGAACACAATCAGAGATTAAATTCAAAACACGAAGTCAAAGAGAAAGGGGGCAAAAAATGAGCGTGTGCCTGTCGGGACGAAACACCTCGCGGTCTAAAAAACACGCGGTGAAGCCCCAGTTCCGGGAGGGGGCAGTAATTACCACCAGACCCTCCGGGAAGGCACCGGCTCAGGGGGTACCTGGCACAGGACGGCAGGTGACGATTTAAGCAAGAAAATTACAGTAAAAATGCAGAGCAATGGCAATCAACAATAATCATAAACAGATAAATGCAATCAATGAGTAAGTTAAAATAAGTAAAGCACTCAGACTACTCCAAAAAATGGATGCGTCCAAAAATATAACATCCCTCTGTGTGCCCAGAGAGGGGAAAAAGAAAAAAGGGTAGAAAAGGAAAACGAGAAAAAAGAAACAAGGAGAGGGAGCCGAACGGGCATCCCCAGGTGCCAACGGCCATTGGGAAAGACCATACTAAATGTGGGCCTTACGTAAGGGTCCAAGTGGAGGACTCAGCGGCAGCCCTCCGGGGCGCCCAACCCCAGTGTTATGCCCAGGGCAGTCCAGCGGGCAAATGGGAGTCAGTGCCACCTATCTCAGTTAACTCCAGGTAAGGGAGCCAACACCTCAGCGGTAGAAGATAATACTCATCTGGTCGATGCTAATCTGCCGGTTTCTGCAATGGTTGAGGCAGATTTGTGCGTCGGCGCCCGCGGGATCTCTGCGGGTGCGGTGGAGCCGGTCCCAACGGCGTGTAGTATTGTAGCGGGTCTGGCCAGGCCTGAAGCGTATCAGATGGAAGAGAGAGTTCCTCCAGGAGTAGCGGTAAGTCCGTTCCACAGCGTAGTACAAGGGTTCCAGAAGGTGCACGGACCTGAATACCGAAAGGGAACAACCACTTGTATGGAAGTCTCAGTTCCTGCAGGGCGGTTGTAAGAGGGCGTAACAAGCGCCTTGATTGTAGCGTTGCCGGGGAGAGATCCTGAAACAAGGACACCTTAGCGCCAGCAAAGTCAATTTCGCGGGAGCCTCGTGCCGCCGCCATGATACTTTCCTTCAATGAATGGCGCAGTAGGCAGCAGACCACATCACGGGGTGGCGCGTCGGGGGGCCCTTAGGCCTCAGCGCCCTATGGAACCTTTCAAATTCAATTTCAATCTCCGAGTCTCTGTTTAATATAAGGTTAAACAACCCGGTGAGTGCATGATGCAGGTCTCTATGAGAGGTTTCCAACTCCGGCAGACCCCTAATTCTAATATTGTTTTGGCGGCCCCGGTTTTCAAACATCTTCAAGATGGCGTGCCATCATCTGTAGGGCTGATTGCTGAGTGTCCAGGGTGGTGGAGTGAGCTGTTAGCACAGTATGCTGCTGCTCTTGTGTGACTTCTGCTTTATGCAGCCGAGTTTGTAGGCCGCTGATGTCTGTGCGCAGCGCCCGGAGCTCGGTGAGAAGGGAGGCCCGAGGTCTGTTGTGGCAGCAGTTAAGTCCTCTCTGGTGGGGAGGGCCTGCAATAGTTGGCGGAGGTCGGGTGGGTAATCCCCTCCGATCCAGAGCGTGCAGGGGAGCCAGGCGCCGAGGTGCATGTGGCGGCCGCCATCTTGGATTCCGGCCCACTTGTAAGTCCGGCGGAGAAGAGTCAGAAACGGCCTGATCGTACCCGCCTGACGGCTACCGCCGTGCCCGGGGGGGGCTGGGGTGTGAGGAGCCTTCTTAGGTTTGCCCATGGGTGCTTATTTGCGGCGGAAAGTGGGGAAAAACGGCCCGTGCGGCGGAGCTCTCTCCTTAGGCGACCATCTTCCTGGACGTCCGGCCACGCCCCCCTGTCTTGCCTTTTCTGTAGCTGCTGCAAGATGTCCAGCTCACCGCCTGCTCTCCCTGTCCGATCGATCATGCGGTGCTCCTAACTCGGGGTCCTCTCGCTCACTTGGTATCAGCGTGGGTATTCTGGTGAATCACTGGTCTTCCTCTTGTAAGGCTGAATAACCCGGTTTTTATCTCTGTCAGGCCCAGCTGCGCTCTGGCCTGGTCACTGTCACGTTCTGCAGCACTGTGTCTTGCTTCTCTCACTCCCTGGCGCGCTCTGCAGCCCTCTCCACGAGGCTCAGGATGTAAGCCTCTGTGTCCCACCCACTTCCTGTGTCCACCCGCAGCATGCCGGGAATGTAGTCCCAATGTTCAGTATCTCACATCGCACTTGTCTCCCTCTGGTGGCAAAAATAGTACTCACCACGACGGGAATTAAACCATCGCTACATCAGCATCAGGGGATTGATAGCTGCTGATCCAGGACTGATTCATTTTTATAAATGTTAGCCGGTCTACAGAGTCGGTGGACAGACGCACTCTTTTGTCTGTGACAAAACCTCCAGCGGCACTGAACGTCCTTTGAAAGCACGCTAGATGAAGGGCAACCTAGTAGCTGCATAGCATATTGGCTAAGTTCTGCCAGTGATCCAATCTCCAACACCCAGTAAGCCAGTGGATCATCTGCTGGAAAGGTACCAGGTCTGCCCTTGCCCTAGGTAGTCCTGCACCATATGGTGAAGACGCTGGCAATGGGTGCCTACATTTGACGTTCCTGGCGTCGAGGACTAAAAAAATTTAAAATGCATCAGTCAAGCGGCCCTGGCCTTCACCGCTATTCTCTGATCACCTGCAGCCTCAGAAGCACGTGTGTCAGCACTTGGTAATCTAACAGTGCCTGGAAAGGTGTTACACAAGTTTCGCTTTAGAGCGTCCTCCAGTTTTGCCCTCCTGTGCTCCCTCTGTGCGGGCAGGATGAGCTCTGCAACTTTCCCTTTGTATCGTGGATCAAGAAGGGTTGCCAACCAGTAATGATCCCTCTCCTTCATAGCACGAATCCTGGGGTCCTTTAGCAGGCTTTGCATCATTAGGGAGCCCATGCAGCGTAGGTTGGAGGTGGCATTAGCTGCCGAGTCTTCCTGGTCAATGAGGATGACCGTATCGTGCACTTCCTCCTCCCAGCCACACGCACAAGCCCTTCTGTTTCTGGGCCTACAAAACCCTGCCTTGAGGAATCCCCACCTTAAATGCCCCCACTACTTAAATAGTCCTCCTCCTCCTCATCCTCCTCCTGTCTGATCTGAGTAGGACCCGCTGGAATGCTGTCTGCGGAAAGACTGGGGCCTTGAGAGCTAGGGAAGGCCTCCTCTTCCTCCCGCTGCTCTGCCTCTAGAGCCACATCTATAATTCCTGCAGAGTGTGCTCCAGCAGGAACACTAAAGGAATTGTGTCACTGATGCATGCACTGTCCCTGCTCACCATCCTTGTTGCCTCCTCAAATGGTGACAGTACAGTGCATGCATCCTTGATCATCAGCCAATGCGGGGGGGAAAAAAACAAGTTGACCTGAACCTGTCCTTGTGCCATACTCACACAGGTACTCGTTGATGGCCTCTGCTGCTTGTGCAGACGCTGCAGCATTGCTAATGTCGAATTCACCTGGTGGGCATGTCACAGATCAGACGGTTTGTGGGAAGGTGGAATTCTCTTTGAATTTCTGCCAGGCGAATGCTTGCTGGGAATGACCGTCTGAAGTGGCTGCAGACTTTTCTGGCCTGGATGAGAAGCTCTGGCAGCCCTGGGTACTTGGTTAGGAAACGCTGTACCACCAGATTTAGGACGTGTGCTAGGCATGGTACATGCGTCATTTTACCCTTGCGTAGGGCGGAGAGAAGGTTGCTGCCATTATCGCAGACGATCACTCCCAGCTCAAGCTGGCGTGGTGTTAACCATCTCTGCACCTGCCCCTGCAGAGCTGACAAAATTTCTGACCCGGTGTGGCTCCTGTCCCCTAAACAAACCAGCTCAAGCACAGTATGGCATCTTTTTGCTTGAGCCATTGCGTACACCCTGTCAGGCGTGGGTTTAATTGCCACTTCGCCAGAGACAGAGAAGGAGGAGGAGGAGGAGGAGGAAGAGGTGGTGGAGCAGACAGACCTCATACAAGCAGCTTTCTGGAGGCGTGGTGGATGAACAAGCTCCAGCACAAAGCCCCGTCTTGGATCCCTCCCAGCTGCAATCAGAGTTACCCAGTGTGCCGCGAAGGAAATGTAACGACCCTGTCCATGCTTGCTGGACCACGTGTCTAAAGTCACATGCACCTTGCTGCTGACTGCCTTTCCCAATGACTGGATAACATTGTCTTCCACGTGCTGGTATAGTGCTGGAATGGCCTTGCGTGAAAAGTAATGGCATTTTGGAACCTGCCACTGTGGTACAGCGCATTCAGCAAATTCACGGAAGGGAGCAGAGTCCACCAGCTGGAAAGGCAGCAGCTGCAATGCGAGTAATTTTGCTAAGCTGGCATTTAGACGCTGTGCTTGGGATGGTTGGGACTATATTTATTCTTTCGCTGCAGCAGCTGCGGCAACGTAATCTGACTGCGTAAATCTTCAGCTACTGGGATGATGTCACATTGTGAGGAAGGACCTCCTGGTACATCCATTACTGTAGCATCATCCCTGTCGGTGGAGGTTGTAGGCAATGACATGGCAGGACATACAGTGTGGGTAGAGACAGATGAGGAGAGGAGGACCTACGCAAAGTTTTGCGCCAACGGGATGTGTGGCACTTGTTCATATGTCGCCTCAAGCACGTGGTACCCAAGTGTCCGGTGTTTATCCCACGCTTCAGCCTCCTCTGACATAGATTACAAATAGCAATGATGGGGTCTGCTGCACATTTCTTAAAGAACTCCCAGACAGCAGAGTTCCTGCATGTGTTCTTTGAGACAACAGCGCTCTGCACCGGAGCAGCTCTGACATGTGATGCCTTGGACTGGCTAGTGCTACGGTTGGTCACAGAGGATGTTGTGCCTCGTGTTTGCTGTGCCTCCTCCTCCTCCTCCCCCTCCTCCTCACTTGATTCCTCAGTTCGATCTGGCACCCAGGTGGAGTCAGTGAACTCATCATCATCAATGTCATCTTCACCCCCTATCTCCTCATCACTGGAGCCAACTTGGCAGTATGCTGCAGCTGCTGGGGCAACATGAGTGCCAGTTATTTGTGTGTCATCACTGGCACCCCCTCCTCTAGGTTGATTATACTCCCTTGCTCAACCTCAGAGATTGAATCAGAGCACTGTACTTGTTGCGCATCCTCAAGCAGCATGTCACTCTCATTGTAGTCAAACAATTCAGCTGACTCCTCCGTGTGTGATAGCGAGGCTACGGCAGGAGTAGCTGTGGACATGGAGGCTGCATTAGATGCTTTGGCAGCTGAGGTGGACTGTAAAGCACTAGAAGCCTGGCTGGCAGAGGACTCGGAGGATTAGGATGGCCTGGTTAGCCAATCCACCAAGTCCTCTGTATGTTGCTGCTGCTTAAGATGGCCAGCACCAGTTAGAAAGGAAAAGAGTGCCCCTGCAGAGGAAGCACCACGTCCAGGGCTCGAGTCGAGCGGGAACACGCAGGAACGGCGTTCCCGCACTTCTCCCACAGCGGGAACGCTGCGGGAACGCAGCGTTCATGCTGTGGCCCGAGCCCAAACGCCGCCGCCGCACATTGCCGGCGGCCGCGTGCTTCCTGTTACAAGGGCCAGCTGACAGGAGGTGGAGCCGCTCACCTGGCTGTTTCATAGTTCCCAGGCGAGCGGCTGCACTTCCTGTCAGCGGTCGCTGAAGCAGGAAGCACGCAGCTGCTGGCAATGTGGAGCAGAAGCAGCAGCAAGGTGAGCTGGGGGGGCAATATCCATGAGACCTGGGGGGGCAATATCCATGAGACCTGGGGGGGCAATATCCATGAGACCTAGGGGGGCAATATCCATGAGACCTGGGGGGGCAATATCCATGAGACCTGGGGGGGCAATATCCATGAGACCTGGGGGGGCAATATCCATGAGACCTGGGGGGGCAATATCCATGAGACCTGGGGAGGGCAATATCCATGAGACCTGGGGCATATAAATGAGAGCTGGGGCATATCCATGAGAGCTGGGGCATATAAATGAGAGCTGGGGCAATATCCATGAGAGCTGGGGCATATAAATGAGAGCTGGGGCAATATCCATGAGAGCTGGGGCAATATCCATGAGAGCTGGGGCACTATCCATGAGAGCTGGGGCAATATCCATGAGAGCTGGGGCATTATCCATGAGAGCTGGGGCAATATCCATGAGAGCTGGGGCATTATCCATGAGAGCTGGGGCAATATCCATGAGAGCTGGGGCAATATCCATGAGAGCTGGGGCAATATCCATGAGAGTTGGGGCATTATCCATGAGACCAGGGGGCATTATCCATGAGACCAGGTGGCAATATCCATGAGACCTGGGGCATTATCCATGAGAGCTGGGGCATTATCCATGAGAGCTGGGGGCATTATCCATGAGAGCTGGGGCATATCCATGAGACCTGGGGCAATATCCATGAGACCTGGGGCATTATCCATGAGACCTGGGGCATTATCCATGAGAGCTGGGGCATTATCCATGAGAGCTGGGGCAATATCCATGAGACCTGGGGCATTATCCATGAGACCTGGGGCATTATCCATGAGAGCTGGGGCATATCCATGAGAGCTGGGGCATTATCCATGAGAGCTGGGGCAATATCCATGAGACCTGGGGCATTATCCATGAGAGCTGGGGCATTATCCATGAGACCAGGGGGCATTATCCATGAGAGCTGGGGCAATATCCATGAGACCTGGGGCATTATCCATGAGAGCTGGGGCATTATCCATGAGACCAGGGGGCATTATCCATGAGACCAGGGGGCATTATCCATGAGACCAGGGGCATTATCCATGAGACCTGGGGCAGTATCCATGAGAGCTGGGGCATATCCATGAGACCTGGGGGCATTATCCATGAGACCTGGGACAATATCCATGAGACCTGGGGCATTATCCATGAGAGCTGGGGCATATCCATGAGACCAGGGGGAAATATCCATGAGAGCTGGGGGCATTATCCATGAGAGCTGGGGCATTATCCATGAGACCAGGGGGCATTATCCATGAGACCAGGGGGCAATATCCATGAGACCTGGGGCATTATCCATGAGACCTGGGGCATTATCCATGAGACCTGGGGCATTATCCATGAGACCTGGGGCAGTATCCATGAGAGCTGGGGCATATCCATGAGACCTGGGGGCATTATCCATGAGACCTGGGACAATATCCATGAGACCTGGGGCATTATCCATGAGAGCTGGGGCATATGCATGAGACCAGGGGGCAATATCCATGAGACCTGGGGCATATCCATGAGAGCTGGGGGCATTATCCATGAGACCTGGGGCATATCCATGAGAGCTGGGGCATATCCATGAGAGCGGGGGGCATTATCCATGAGAGCTGGGGGCATTATCCATGAGACCTGGGGGCATTATCCATGAGAGCTGGGGGCATTATCCATATGAGCTGGGGCAATTATATCCAAGTGAACTGGGGAAAATATATCCATATAACCAGTGCTGTGTATATTATTCTTGGGTTCAGTGCTGTGTATGTTATTCTGGGGGCTCAGTGCTGTGTATATTATCCTGGAGGCTCAGTACTGAGTATATTATTCTGGAGGCTCAGTGCTGTGTATATTATTCTGGAGGCTCAGTGCTGTGTATATTATTCTGGGGGCTCAGTGCTGTGTATGTTATTCTTGGGTTCAGTGCTGTGTATGTTATTCTGGGGGCTCAGTGCTGTGTATATTATCCTGGAGGCTCAGTACTGAGTATATTATTCTGGAGGCTCAGTGCTGTGTATATTATTCTGGAGGCTCAGTGCTGTGTATATTATTCTGGGGGCTCAGTGCTGTGTATGTTATTCTTGGGGTTCAGTGCTGTGTATGTTATTCTGGGGGCTCAGTGCTGTGTATATTATTCTGGAGGCTCAGTGCTGTGTATATTATTCTGGGGGCTCAGTGCTGGGTATGTTATCCTGGAGGCTCAGTGCTGAGTATATTATTCTGGAGGCTCAGTGCTGTGTATATTATTCTGGAGGCTCAGTGCTGTGTATATTATTCTGGGGGCTCAGTGCTGTGTATGTTATTCTGGGGGCTCAGTGCTGTGTATGTTATTCTGGGGGCACAGTGTTGTGTATATTATTCTGGAGGCTCAGTGCTGTGTATATTATTCTGGGGGCTCAGTGTTGTGTATGTTATTCTGGGGGCTCAGTGCTGTGTATGTTATTCTGGGGGCTCAGTGCTGTGTATGTTATTCTGGGGATTCAGTGTTGTGTATATTATTCTGGAGGCTCAGTGCTGTGTATATTATTCTGGGGGCTCAGTGCTGTGTATATTATTCTGGAGGCTCAGCGCTGTGTATATTATTCTGGGGGCTCAGTGCTGTGTATATTATTCTGGGGGCTCAGCGCTGTGTATATTATTCTGGGGGTTCAGCACTGTGTATATTATTCTGGGGGGCCTGTGCCTGGATATATATATATATTATATATAAAATGCGTTAGTCCAGTTGCCATAATCACGAGTATACCTGTACGTAGTGATACCTTTCACTGATCAGTATAGTTTCCAGGTTACACTCTTGAAAGCTTGTTTTTTAAATGTAATGCTAACCCAATAAAAATGGTATCACCGGCTCGTCCGGCTATACTCGTGATATATATATTTTCTTCAGGTAATAGGGGTTGTGGAATTCGTGGGTGAGTTCCCTCACTTTTTTTCCCAGGACTTGACCCCTGACCACGTCCACCACGTCCAGAGACACAGCCTCCCGACACAGGGGCTGCTTACCCTCTTATCTGTGGCTGGGAGCGTCTGCCTGTCCTTTTTGTTCTTTCAGACATGGTGAGTGATATATAGATTAATATATACAGAACTCTGATTCAACTCTGGTATAAAGATTTAAATAACTCTGGTATAACTCAGTGAGACACACTGACAGCTGGCAGCTGGCAGCCAGTGACAAGAGACAGATCACCTTAATTCACAAATGTTTTAAATAAATTAGTGAGCCCCAAAATACAGCGTGGTACTTTTTGTATGACGAGACACAGATCACATTTATTCCCAAGTGTTTTAAAGAAATTAGTGAGCCCCAAAATACAGCGTGGTACTGTTTGTATGACGAGACACAGATCACCTTAATTCCCAAGTGTTTTAAAGAAATTAGTGAGCCCCAAAATACAGCGTGGTACTGTTTGTATGACGAGACACAGATCACCTTAATTCCCAAGTGTTTTAAAGAAATTAGTGAGCCCCAAAAACAATTGCTGGCTGTGTGACGAGACACAGAAGATCACCTTAATTCCCAAGTGTTTTAAAGAAATTAGTGAGCCCCAAAATACAGCGTGGTACTGTTTGTATGACGAGACACAGATCACCTTAATTCCCAAGTGTTTTAAAGAAATTAGTGAGCCCCAAAATACAGAGTGGTACTTTTTGTAGGACAAGACACAGATCACCTTAATTCCCGAGTGTTTTAAAGAAATTAGTGAGACCCAAAATACAGCGTGGTACTGTTTGTATGACGAGACACAGATCACCTTAATTCCCAAGTGTTTTAAAGAAATTAGTGAGCCCCAAAATACAGCGTGGTACTGTTTGTATGACGAGACACAGATCACCTTAATTCCCAAGTGTTTTAAAGAAATTAGTGAGCCCCAAAATACAGAGTGGTACTTTTTGTAGGACAAGACACAGATCACCTTAATTCCCGAGTGTTTTAAAGAAATTAGTGAGACCCAAAATACAGCGTGGTACTGTTTGTATGACGAGACACAGATCACCTTAATTCCCAAGTGTTTTAAAGAAATTAATGAGCCCCAAAAAAAATTGCTGGCTGTGTGACGAGACACAGAAGATCACCTTAATTCCCAAGTGTTTTAAAGAAATTAGTGAGACCCAAAATACAGCGTGGTACTGTTTGTATGACGAGACACAGATCACCTTAATTCCCAAGTGTTTTAAAGAAATTAGTGAGCCCCAAAAAAAATTGCTGGCTGTGTGGCGAGACACAGAAGATCACCTTAATTCCCAAGTGTTTTAAAGAAATTAGTGAGCCCCAAAATACAGCGTGGTACTGTTTGTATGACGAGACACAGATCACCTTAATTCCCAAGTGTTTTAAAGAAATTAGTGAGCCCCAAAATACAGAGTGGTACTTTTTGTAGGACAAGACACAGATCACCTTAATTCCCGAGTGTTTTAAAGAAATTAGTGAGCCCCAAAATACAGCGTGGTACTGTTTGTATGACGAGACACAGATCACCTTAATTCCCAAGTGTTTTAAAGAAATTAGTGAGCCCCAAAAAAAATTGCTGACTGTGTGACGAGACACAGAAGATCACTTAATTCCCAAGTGTTTTAAAGAAATTGTGAGCCCCAAAACACAGCGTGGTACTGTTTGTATGACGAACACAGATCACCTTAATTCCCAAGTGTTTTAAAGAAATTAGTGAGCCCCAAAATACAGAGTGGTACTTTTTGTAGGACAAGACACAGATCACCTTAATTCCCGAGTGTTTTAAAGAAATTAGTGAGACCCAAAATACAGCGTGGTACTGTTTGTATGACGAGACACAGATCACCTTAATTCCCAAGTGTTTTAAAGAAATAGTGAGCCCCAAAATACAGCGTGGTACTGTTTGTATGACGAGACACAGATCACCTTAATTCCCAAGTGTTTTAAAGAAATTAGTGAGCCCCAAAATACAGAGTGGTACTTTTTGTAGGACAAGACACAGATCACCTTAATTCCCGAGTGTTTTAAAGAAATTAGTGAGACCCAAAATACAGCGTGGTACTGTTTGTATGACGAGACACAGATCACCTTAATTCCCAAGTGTTTTAAAGAAATTAATGAGCCCCAAAAAAAATTGCTGGCTGTGTGATGAGACACAGAAGATCACCTTAATTCCCAAGTGTTTTAAAGAAATTAGTGAGACCCAAAATACAGCGTGGTACTGTTTGTATGACGAGACACAGATCACCTTAATTCCCAAGTGTTTTAAAGAAATTAGTGAGCCCCAAAAAAAATTGCTGGCTGTGTGGCGAGACACAGAAGATCACCTTAATTCCCAAGTGTTTTAAAGAAATTAGTGAGCCCCAAAATACAGCGTGGTACAGTACTGTTTGTATGACGAGACACAGATCACCTTAATTCCCAAGTGTTTTAAAGAAATTAGTGAGCCCCAAAATACAGAGTGGTACTTTTTGTAGGACAAGACACAGATCACCTTAATTCCGAGTGTTTTAAAGAAATTAGTGAGCCCCAAAATACAGCGTGGTACTGTTTGTATGACGAGACACAGATCACCTTAATTCCCAAGTGTTTTAAAGAAATTAGTGAGCCCCAAAAAAAATTGCTGACTGTGTGACGAGACACAGAAGATCACCTTAATTCCCAAGTGTTTTAAAGAAATAGTGAGCCCCAAAACACAGCGTGGTACTGTTTGTTATGACGAGACACAGATCACCTTAATTCACAAGTGTTTTAAAGAAATTAGTGAGCCCCAAAAAGATTTGCTGGCACAGTGACAAGACCCAGAAAATCACCTCAATTCACAAATGTTTTAAATAAAGTTATAAACCCCAAAAAAACTTGCTGGCACAGTGACAAGACACACATCACCTAAATTCCCTGATATTTGGTAGAAATGAGACCCCCCCAGACCCCCCCCAGTAGCGTGGCAGACCGGCAGTAACAACACACAACTACCTCCTCTGAAATCTCCTCTGAAATGCGTGCAGAATCGGCGCGTGGAAACGTTATATAGTGTGCTGCGGGACTTAGCTCTGTGAGCCCATGATTGGGCAAAATTTGCCCAATCAGGACTCTGAGCCGTGATTGGCATAGTGTTGAACCTGTCTTGCACCAGACCTTTGGTCAGGTGCAAGGCTGTAGCCAATTACGAGCTTCAGTCCAGTGGGAAAATGCATTGTGGTCCATTGTGGTCGAACATACGGCGAACACCCGGAAATGTTCGGTGTTCGCGATCTAATCGAACAGGCTAAGTTTGGGTCGAACTCCGAACCGTCCGAACCGAACAGCTCATCCCTATTTGTGAGATACTTGAGAACTGTGCAAAAATCATCTGTGGGGTATGGGAGCGCTACACTAATACTGTCTCTAATAATCAATTGGATTAAATTGCATGTATTGTATATGTTGTGTCTTTTGTTTCCTTTTCTCTATTTTTTTATAGCACTGCTTGAAAGTTAACCCCTTAACGCCGCAGGACGTACAGTTACGTCCAGCATTAGGCAGGCTTTAATGCCGCAGGACGTAACTGTACGTCCCCGGCGTCTGCAGCCCCCCCGGCGGCCGATACTCACCTCCTCCGGCGGCTCCCTCGCTGCTCTGACTCCCACGGAGTCAGGTCGGCACTTTTGGCGCCTCTCGGCGCACTGACGTCATCTCGCCGGACGCGATGACGTCAGTTTCAGGCATCCCCCCCAGCCAGAGCAGGGGAAGCGCCTGGTGGGGAGGGGGGGATCCTTTGGATCCCTCTATCTCCCCATCGCTGGGTGCTAGCAGCTAATGCCAGGCATCCCTGGAAAGGGCACAGCCTGGCCTTTTCAGGGATGTATGGCATTAACCCCTTGGTGGCAAGGTTGTGACACAGCACCAATCGGTGCAGGTCACATCCTTTTTCCAGTGGGGGCCACCATCTTGGATGGCAGCCCCACCTCCGGAACTCCCCACGTCCACTGATGTCATCGGGCGTGGCCCGATGATGTCAGTTAATTAGGGAACCCCTAGCTGCCAAGGGATTTCCTAAGGAAATCCCCTGGTGGAGATAAAGGGGTTCAAAGAACCCCCCTATCTCATGATCGGTGACAGCTAGGGGGTGATGTGGGGTATCGTTTGAAAGGCCTGATCATGGCCTTTCGAATGATATCAAACATGACCATATTACTAGTAAACTTAACGTGTAAAGAAACTAAAACTAAAAATAATAAAAAAAATAATTAATAAAAAATATTAATTTTTTTTTTTTTAATATTAAAATATATTTTTTTATTTTTTTAATGCAGCACTATTTTTCACATTTCAATTATAATGTGAACAATGATGCTTCACTAATGATTTTTTTTTGGGGGGGATTTAAAATCACGTAATTTCTCCCCATAAAAAATAAAAAAAAAATGGGTTCCCTGTTCAAATTTTTTTAACAAGTTCCATAGAATATATTCGTAAAGGCTCGGGTAATAAAGTGCAAAAAAAAAAACACTTTACACACTATGGATGATTGATATTTTATTGAAAATTCACATTTATTTAACAGTTTTGTTATAGCATTTTCGCAGGACATAACGTATACATATAATAATGATATATTATTAATCTGTCAAGTCTGCCGGAAAGAACGATATATAATTTGTCTGGGTGGTACAATAATACGTGACTTAAAACCGCGTTTAAAACCGTCAAAATGAGCTCAGCAAACTTCTACTTCGAAACAGCGCCGAACTTGTAAAATTACTCCCGTCCTTAAAGGGACACTCTAACAAAAAATCACACCCCCCCCGTTTTTTAATCCTAACCTATCCCTATTCCCTTAATAAATAGTTATTTTTTGTTTTTGTGTTTTTAACTGTAATACTTACCCTAAAATCCTCTTGTTTCCAGCGCTGTTTTTTTTTTTTTATATTCACCTCCATCCTCTTCCGCTCCCGTCCTTGTTTCTTCTTCTTGCCTTCTGGTTTACGTGAGAAGCGTGCATGCGCGCCTCTCACCTAAGCCAGCCAATCGGCAGGCTTCCTCCCGGCTCCCTCTGAGGATTAGTGCTGCGGAATATGCTGGCGCTTTATAAATAAAGAATAATAATAATAATAGTGTTGCGCGCAAGAGGATGCGCGCAACACTAACCCTCAGAGGGAGCCGCCAGCTTCTGCGCTGAAAGCGCGATGACGTCTCCTACTCGGCAAAAGTCGGCAGAAGCGGGAAATATGGATTCCCGCTCTGCTGACTGACAGCTGGGAGGGCGGAGTAAAGTTCTCCGCCTCTCTCAGCTGTTTTCAGCATTTACAGCTGAACTGCCGAGCGGAGGGAGGGGGGACAGAGGGCAGGATACTCCGGGCATCATGACCACCTAAAATAGCTTAGGTGGTCATGTTGCCTAGAGTGTCCCTTTAACCCTTTCGCTGCTGAGGCTTTTCCCGCCCCTGTGCTGAGGTCATTTTTACCGGTTTTGCTCATCATGTTTAAACGTGTTTTTAAGGCTTATTTTAGTATATGACCCAGACATATTATATATTGTTCTTTCCGTCAGACTCGGCAGATTCATAATATGTCATTATTATATGTATACGTTATGACCTGTCTGTATATTATAACAAAAAATGCAATAAAATATGAATTTTCAATAATTTACAACGTGTAAAGTGTTTTTTTTTCACATTTTAACAAGCGAGCAATTGCGGTTATATTTTGTATGGGGTGCGCTTGTTAAAAAAATTAGAGATGGGGTCTCGTTACATTTTTTTTGGGGAAAATTACGCGATTTTTAACAAACGCACCGCATACAAAAATCGTTAGTGCAGCATTATTGTTCACATTATAATTGAAATGGAAACAATATTGCTGCATTAACAAACCAAAAAAAGAAAAAAAAACTTGTTTATTTTTTTTAAAATATTTTTTTATTTTTATTTTTTTTTTTTAAAAAACTTTTTTCATACTCATGTTTGGTATTGTTGGAACGGCCATGCTCTGGCCGATCCAACAATACCAAACATTAACCCCTAACTGCCACGGATCGGGAGATAGGGGTTCCAATGAACCCCCTTCTCACCATTGGTGGCAGTTAGGGGTTAACTGCAGGACTGGCGTCATCGTGCTATGCACGATGACGCCAGTCCTCAGGGGGCATTCCCGAAGCTTGCCCGACATCCAAGATGTCGGCCAGCTCCAGGAAAGGATCACGAACCGGCGCTTTTCGGCGCCGATTCGTGATCCGGCCCCCATGGGGTTAATGCCAGGTACCATTTGGAAGGGCAGGCTGTGCCTTCCAAACGGTGCCTGGGTTAACCCCCTGCACGCCGCCGATCGGAGGGAGAGAGGTCCGAAGGACCTCCCCCCTCCCTTTCAGGCGCCTCCTCCGCACATGTGGGGGGGGCGCCTGAATTAGGTGTCATCGCGCCCCGCGATGACACCTAATTACTCCGGCGGTGGTTCCGGGTGCTGGGCTGACATCGAGGATGTCAGCCCGCACCGGGGGGGCCAGCGATCGGCCGGAACCCACAAGGAACGATACTGCGGGTGGACGCGCTGAGCGCGTCCTCCGCAGGGAAGTGGTTAAGGGGTTAAACCTCAACATGGAGCTTAAGGCTAGGGTCAGACGAATGCATTTTCGCGTTGTCTGTGAAAAAGTGCGTTCGAACGAATGGACGTATTTTTTCACGGAATACGCGATAGCGGTCATACGATGCGCCTTTTCGTCCGTGATTTTGTACGGATCATCAATAAAACACTTTGTGTCTGGACG
Source organism: Leptobrachium leishanense (assembly GCA_009667805.1). Classification (NCBI taxonomy): domain Eukaryota; kingdom Metazoa; phylum Chordata; class Amphibia; order Anura; family Megophryidae; genus Leptobrachium; species Leptobrachium leishanense. The sequence continues at coordinate 51,272,955 of CM019066.1, read as the reverse complement.
TTATGTTGGCCGGACATTAGCAGCGTCTGACGTCTCCCAATCACGCACACACGCCTCTAGCCGACGCAGCGCACTCTGTACGTCCGTACTAGAGGTTTGACGTTCTAGAAAAAATGCGTTCGTTTGCCACTTGCGTTGCGCCGACGAACTTTCGTGCAGCCGTACTTCGTGTGTTCCCCGGCATTGGACGTCATTTGCTGCTAGCACGGCCGTGATTTCGTGCGTCTAAACGCACGTTAAAACTGCTTTCGTCTGACCCTAGCCTAAATGTTGATGTATCCAGATCCTACAGACACAAATAATGCAGTAACTTCCTTTTGCTATAGGTGCTAAGGGGCAAATTTGATATAGAAATATATATATATATTTCTATGTTTTTATGTTCATGGTTTCTTGCTTTTATTGTTGCTCTTTAAGAAATGTAGGGCTGGTTACTTGTTCTCACAGATGTTACTTGTTCTCACAGATGTTACTTGTTCTCACAGATGTTACTTGTTCTCATACTATCATATACAGTCCATGCTTGTTATTCCATTTGAAACAAAAGATAAAATTATAAAAAGCTAATTCAAGTTACTAAATAAATGTACTTTTATTTCAAGTGAAACAAAATTTATTTTAAATTTGTAAACCTACTCCATGGTGCATATTTTCAATTTTTCCGAAAACTTCCAATTTTTCCAGAAAAAAACAGGGGAAAAAACGTATTTTTTCCATGGCTTCAAAATTTCCGGAAATTTTACATCTCCAGTCCTAACACTAATTACAAAGAGCGGACGATGGCCTGATCCACCAGGAGCAGCACGAGACTGGGGGGGGGGGGTGACTTCCCAGTCTCCTTCCATCGACCAGCAGGATCTCACGAGAGGTGAGATCCTGCAAGTCATGTTACCTAGCAGGAGAAGCCTCCATGGAGGTGATGCTCGCAACGGCACATTAGCGCAGCCACTATGGAGCAGTCTGCTTGGACCAGCGGCGTAGCGTGGGTTGTCAGCGCCCGGGCAAGGCAAAAAATTATGCGCCCCCCCAAACTGTGGACATGGTAACACACCCGGATTCCCTTTCTAACCAGTAGAGTATTGACCTCTATTACCACACGAGCACATGTTTTGTGTATTAACAAAATACTGTAATAAAAAAAACATTAAACACACATTAAACCCCCCACTACACCACTGCTACCAGTCACCCTGTCCCAGTATACCCTAGTATAGTTCCACTCTCATGCTATACCTGGTCACTCTCTGCAGTACCCCTAGTCACTCTCTCCCTCTATCCAACTACCCCAGTCACTCTCTCTCCCAGTACCCCAGTCACTCTCTCCCAATACTCCCAGTCACTCTCTCCCAGTACTCCCAGTCACTCTCTCTCTCCCAGTACCCCCAGTCTTTCTCTCTCCTAGTAGCCCCCACCTCTCTCTCTCCACTACCCCAGTCACTCGTTCTCTCCCAGTATCCCCAAACAATATTTCTCCAAGTACCCCCACTTTCTCCAGTACGCCCAGTCACTCTCTCTCTATCTATCCAAGTATCCCCAGTCATTCTCTCCCTGAACCTCCAGTCTCACCCCTCCCCGTACCCCCTCACTGTGTTTGGTCATGCTGCTCTGGTGTCATACAGTGTTGCCTACCTGCGTGGAGTTTCTGGTGGCCAGGGGGGGAGCTGTCCAGGGGGCCTAGTGGAGACCGGATTTTAAATGTGCTTGCAGGGCAGGCGCCTCCCTCTCTCCTTCCTGTTCAGCGGCTGCAGGGATGCCAGCGGCAGGGCCTGGCACAGGGCTTGAAGGGGGCTGACAAGCATGGAACAGGGTGTTCCGACGGATAATGCTGCACTGCTTCATGTCAGCGTTAAGGAGGAGTCAGGACAGAATTTTCTTTCCTGGTCCTCCCTTCCAGACGCTGAGTGCTAAGTCACTGTCGGCACCATAAAACTGTTGGCTGCCTGTGCAAAGGCCTCTCACAGACAGCAGTGTCCGTGAGCAGATACCTTGCTGATCCCTGCTGGAAAATATTGGTGGTTCAAATTTCTTTTGAAATTTTGCGCCCCCTAAGAAAATTGCGCCCGGGGCGACCGCCCCCGAGGCCCCCCCCACGCTACGCCACTGTGCTGGACTCAGCGCCTGCCCCGTAATCTACAGGTAAAACGGGGATGCAAAGGGGAGATTAGCGAACAACAACTTTTTCCCCCTTAGCATCCCCGTTTTAGTTTGGGGCACATTATAGTGCCCATGATCTATAATGACTATTTAGAAAATGCAGATGCAGCTCAAGCACCATGTCAGTCTCTTAAAGGGATATGCATGTCTAGAAAAGTTTTTTTTAAGTTGTCATTTAAACACTTTTATACCTATAGACAAACTAGAATAAATCAATAGTTTTAAAAATGTGTAAAAAAAGTTTAGATTTTTGCTTTAAACTGTCATTTCATCTTCTCCGGCGACGCCCCTCAGCTAGGGGTGTTTCTTCAGCTCATACTACCTGAATATTCCCTGCCTCCTCCCCACCCATTACTCCACCCACTATTGCACCCATCAAAGCTTTACATGAACTACATGTCTTGCTTCATCTTCCCCACAGCCATCCCCATGCATCCCACTACTTCACATACTCAGCTATTACCCTCACCTAGCGCGTCACTCCTCTCCTCTTAGATTGTAAGCTCTTGGACAGGGTCCTCTCTCCTACTGTTCTGTGTGTTTAACTTGTATGGACATCTGTTATTCTGTCTCACCCATTGTACAGTGCTATGGAACTTGCTAGCGCTTTATAAATACCTGTGACTGTATGAACTAACACAAGCTGTGCAGCTCAGGACCTCAGACAGTGACTGTATGAACTAACACAAGCTGTGCAGCTCAGGACCTCAGACGGTGACTGTATGAACTAACACAAGCTGTGCAGCTCAGGACCTCAGACGGTGACTGTATGAACTAACACAAGCTGTGCAGCTCAGGACCTCAGACGGTGACTGTATGAACTAACACAAGCTGTGCAGCTCAGGACCTCAGACGGTGACTGTATGGACTAACACAAGCTGTGCAGCTCAGGACCTCAGACGGTGACTGTATGAACTAACACAAGCTGTGCAGCTCAGGACCTCAGACGGTGACTGTATGAACTAACACAAGCTGTGCAGCTCAGGACCTCAGACAGGAAACCGATGAGCTGAATATTAGCATTCCTGCAACCGTGAAAGCAAAACACACTCACCCGCTGACTCGCTCACACACTCACCCGCTGACTCGCTCACACACTCACCCGCTGACTTGCTCACACACTCACCCGCTGACTCGCTCACACACTCACCCACTGACACGCTCACACACTCACCCGCTGACTCGCTCACACACTCACCCGCTGACTCGCTCACACACTCACCTGCTGACTCGCTCACACATTCACGCTCTCTCACACACAGGCTCACTCACCCACTGACACGCTCTTGCGCTTTTTCAAGATTTATATACTCACTGTCTCACTCAAACTCCCTCACACAGTCACCCCCTCTCTCACTCTTTCTTGTGCTGTCTGTCTCTTGTGCGCGCTCTCTCACTGCACCTTTTCTTGTGCTTTATCTGCTTTATCCTGCTGTCTTTCTCTCTTTACCGTTTTTTGCTGTGTTTCTGCTTTTCTTTGTTGTGCGGTCTCTTTTTCTCTGTGTGTGTGAATGGATTTCTTTCCTTCCCTGTCTCTGCAGTACCTTGGGGTGAAAGTTCAGCCCCGCCCTCCCCTCTGCTCACAGTGCAGGAGGGAGGAGGAGCAACTCAGTTGCACATGCTCAGTGCATTTTTTAGCTCTCCCTAGGTATAGGCACCGATTGGTTAGCTTAAAATGCATCCTGAGGTGGGCATGGGAAACGCCAAGAAAGATCAGGTAAATATGAAAAAATAACATATTTACTTGCTTTTTATGTCTGCTGAATGACACTACTGACTCAAAAGGCATTGTGCGTTTTTAAAAGCACATTAGGAAAGCATGCATGTCTCTTTAAGGAGCTCAGGCCAGAGGCATAGCAAGGTCCTGAGGCACCCGGGGGCAAGTCCTCCCCTAGCGCCCCCCACATTTTAGACGAAATAATGCGAAGTATCACATTATGCAATCACTTTTAAATTTGCTCAGTGTGGAAAAAGCGAAGTCTCATTAGTGCAGTGACATTGTTTGCATTATAAGCGATTAATGCCATTGCCTTAGAACAAAGGGGAAAAAAAGAAGTTTTGCATTTGTTTGTGTTTTCACTTCGTCTTTTTACACTTTTATTTGGTCATGTTTGGAATCATCAGAAAGGAAAACTCTATCCTTTCCAGTGACCCTTCACTTGACCTTGTGGGGAGTACAGAATGGTGATGCTGGGGTCCAAAAGACCCCTTGTGCTCTACGTAGCAGAGACAGCTGACCTTGTAACACTAAGGAGTCACATGACACCGGGGAGGAAAAATGGCTAATTGAGCTCAATGCGGACATTTTCACTTAGGGGTGTAGTCCTTTTTGTTGCCAGCGGTTTAGACATTAATGGCTGTGTGTGTTGAGTTATTTTGAGGGACAGTAAATTTACACTGTTACACAAGCTGTACACTCAATACTTTACATTGTAGCAAAGTGTCATTTCTTCATTGTTGTCACATGAAAAGATATATAAAATATTTACAAAAATGTGTGGGGTGTACTCACTTCTGTCAAGATACTGTAGGTCCCATCAACAAAGGATGTTTAACCCCTTAAGGACCACTGACAGACATGGTACGTCCTGGGGAAAATGTAAGTCATGGTCCTTTAACCTCGCTCCCTACACTTGCCTCTCTCTGGCCGGGGTCTGACGTCGGTCTGGCTTTCTTGAAGCCAGCCCGATGGCTTTATGGGCCCCAACCATCACGATGATGTTATTTTCAAGCACCCCCCCCCCATGCCTGCAGGGGAATCTGAAAGGGGAGGTCCTTTGGACCTCTCTCCTTCCCCAATGGCTGCACGTAGAAAAAAAAGAGAGGCACCACTGGAGAGGGCAGAGTCTGCCCTTTCCAGCAGTGCCTCTTTTTAAAACCATAGGTGCCGGATTGCAATCCGCTAGCAGCGGTGGCTGACATCATGGATTTCAGCCAAGCCTCCGGGTCACAGCCTTCACCCACTGATGTCGTCGCCACATGTGCGATGACATCAGTTGGCCAGTTAACTCCCCTAGCTGCCAAGTGGAGCTAGCAGGGTCTTTTATCTCCCAATCTGAGGGTTACATTTGGTATCCTTGGAAAGCCCTGATCATGGCCTATCCAATAATACCAAACATGACCAGGTTTGCTGTAGAAAGAAAAAAGTGGGTTTAAGAATTTTTTTTAAAAAAAATTGGGATAATAAAATAGGACTTCAAATTACATTTAAACATGATGAGCATAAAACGGTCAAAATAAGCTCAGCACACAGAGGTGAAATGGCTTAGCAGTGAAGGGGTTAAAAAGAAAATACATGTAAAAATTGGGTATTTCTAATTTCAGGACAAAATTTAGAAACTATTCAGCCGGGGTCTTTTTTTGGCGGTTGTAGATTTCTGGGATTAAAGTTCGAAAAGTGTGTGTGCGTGTGTGTGTGTGGGGGGGGGGGGGTTTAATCACATTTCCATATTTTTTCCCACCATGTTTCAGAACAAATTCTAAGATATGATGGAAATAATATCTTTAGAAAGTCCATTTAATGGCGAGGAAAAACGGTATATAATATGTGTATACTCAGCGAGGTGGGCAGATGGGCGTCAGAGTGGAAGGTACGTCCACTCTCACGGACGTTTCTTCCGCTCTCCAATGACGCTCGTCTGACCACGGCTTTGGATCGAAAGCTTACTGGAGCAGGGTCCTCTTTTCCTATACTTCTGAGTGCGCCAAACTTGTTTTAATTTTAGGGTTTTTTTGTCCCACCCATTGTACAGTGCTGCATTATATGTTGGTGCTTTACAAATACCTAATTGAAAAAGAACAATTTTTAGAACCTCTCAGTATCCTTTAAAAAAAAAAACCCAAAACAAGTATTTTCAGTTTGGATTTGATCAAGGAGTTTGAAACCTACCTCTTTAGGCCAGAACTCCCGGCCGTCCAGCTGATCCTCCAGGTAATCCCGGATCATGTTGGTTTTCTGCAGAAGGAGGCCCATGGAGTTTGAAAGTTGTGCATCCTGAGCAATGATGGGATCTTCCAGTTTGGAAGCAGAGACCAGACGAGACAAGCCGATATGCATTAGACCAGAAGCGTAGTGTCCGTACTGCAAGCGAAGAATACCCAATCATTTGGGAAATATATTTATATTATATATACCACCTACTCAGGAAAGTGTGTGTGTGCTCTCGTGTGTGTGCTCTCTCTCGTGTGTGTGCTCTCTCTCGTGTGTGTGCTCTCTCTCGTGTGTGTGCTCTCTCTCGTGTGTGTACATGCGTTTGTTCTCTCTCTCATGTCTTTGGAAATGACTAAAAATACTTAAGAATCATTACACAGAAAGCAGCAGTATAATAAATCCATCTGTACACTGTGCTACAGAAACAAACCAGCAAACACATTTTTTCCTCTTGATGTCACTGTCTCACAATTCCTAATATACAGTGCACAGCGTGTATTTGTGGAATCAAGAGATGGAGCTTGGTCTTGTAGAGCACATTTATTTTGTGATTCTCAACTGGAACCGATAAATAACTTTTTTTTTTACTCTGGGCGTGCTGGTTCTCTCCACTGCATTCAGTGCTGGCTTCAGGGTTAGTGAACCAATCACTATAATTGACTTTGCAATAAAAAAATCCTAATCCATTCTCGCTTTAATAAACAATTGGTACAAACACAAGTCTATTCAGCAAAATAATATAACCTATGGACAACACCCTCTGTCAATTTAAATCTCTGGGAGTGTGTCCAGAACATTTATTATATACAGAAAACCTATTTTGAATGCATTCTGGCTACTGGAGTTTCTTGGACATAAAGCCTCTATAGCTTTACTAGCCTCAGCCTGCTTCATAATTCAGCAGTGCTGGTTACAACCCATGTGGCTGCAGCGGATCCCTATTAACCTTTTTCTCCAGGCAGAGGCATGTGTAGCGCTGTGTTAAAATCTTGCTGTGGCAGTACCTATTTTTGGCCACAAGATGGAGACTATCGCGATCAGAGACACTGGACATTGGGACTACAATGCCCGGCATACTTTGCAAAAAGACAGGAAGTGGGTGGGACTGGACACTTACATCCTCTGCCTCGTGGAGAACGCGCCAGAGCGCGCCAGGGAACGAGAGAGAGCAGACGCAGTGCCATACTTTGTGAGAGGACCTAGGCGGAGAGCAAGTGAGACCTGTCAGTTCTGTCACCGGTGTTTCAGTCTCAAGAGAAGGAGCCCTCCAAGTTCCAGAGTTGCTGCAAAAGGGAACCACCCGAAGACCTCGAGTAAAGAGTCACCGCAAGCGGATCGGGGACAGAGAGCAGGCGGTGAGCTGAGGAAAAGTCGTGGACAAGCTACGGAAGTCAGACAACGGATCCAGCCGCTAGTATCCCCAGTCAAAATCCAGCGGAGAGACGTCCTGGGTCAGCGGAGCCTAAAGCAACCGGCGGATGGGTGAGAGGCCTCCAAGGCCGTTTATAATACAAAGAGCACGCTGCTGTTTTCTCTTTAAAGTCCACAGGGCCCCAACTTGACTAGTCGAAGACCTTTCTTAAGTAATTTCACTGGCCAGTTGAACAGTACCCGGGTACCTTACACACATACACACCTTTTACATCCGGGACTTAACCTGTGCAGGACTCATTTTGTTACGAATCGAAACGGGGGTTAAAGATACGTTCCGAATATATTTTTCTCTTTTCCGCTGCGCGTTTACCGTGATACGAAGTGATTGTATATTCTGGGGTTCCGCTACGTGTCCCTTTTCTGAATATTCGTGAAATTGCATTTTCTTTTATGTTCGGTTACGAATATTTTATTTTCCGAAATACGAAGCCTCGTGTTTCGTTTCTTTTCCGCTACGCGTTTTATACGCAATACGACAGTACTGTAATAATATCTGTGAATACCGTATCTTAATATCTGCCAAACATTTTAGTAAACTATTTAAATGATAAAAACCCGCAACCGTGTTGGAGTATATTTATTCCCTAGTGCGGGGAGACTGACCCGTGGTTCATTTTCAGCGGCTCCTTCGGGAGTGAGCGCTACACGTGGGGGCTCGTTTCCGGGATTCAGTCTCTGGAAAAACGCATCTAAAGGGTTAAATATGGATCCAGACACTGTTGCCGAATGGTGTGAGGAGCACAGTAGTCAGTTAGAATGTTGTATAGTCATGGATATCCCCGCAGACACTTGGGCCGAAGAGCAGATCCGCCAGGGCCGTGGCCACGCTAGCACCAGATCATCGGGGGTTAATACTGGACATTAAGAAAAACCCAGATACTTCTCACACGTATGTTCTTCTCGAGTGGAGAAAGGGTGTTCCACCATGTTTTCAGGGCGCGAGCGTGAAACTGGCCGATGAGGTGGAAGTCCAACTAATTCAGCCAAGTGCGCCACGTGGTGAATCCGCAAGTGTTCCCGCGCCTAGTCCGTTGGCCATGATCGGGCCGGAATTTATCGTGGCTATTGGAGATCTACTGGCTAAATGTCAGAAAACAAGCCCTCCTCACACTAATTTCGGTTATCGACGGTTAAGAAATTTTACAGGAAACGTACCAACTCCGGCGGGAGAAGAAACCTTTGAAGAATGGGTGGAACAGGCGATGCAGGCTCTGGAGTGAGTGGATGTCCCTGAGGCCCAGAAAAAGCAAAGGATCACCGAGAGTTTAAAGGGACCTGCGTCAGAAGCGGTGAGAAACCTCTAAACTGAGCAGAAAAGATTGTACTGCTTTAGATTACTTAAACGTTCTTGAAGAAGTTTTTGGGCGAACCGAAAAGGCGGCCGAACTGGTAATCAGTACGAACACACCTATCAGAGAAGAGGTGAAAGGATGACCGAGTACATGAGGCGCCTAGATAAGATTCTACACCAGATACTTCTCAAGAAAGGGGCCGAACAGGCCGAAGTAGATAAGATCCGAATAAAACAGATCCTGAGGGGCTCTCAACCTCTAGATCTAGTAATGATGCAGCTGAGAAGCAGAGCAGGTAACCAAGAATTGAAGTACCTGGAACTGATCCGAGTGTACGAGAAGAAGAGGCTTTACTGAAGAGAGAAATCCTTCAGGAGGGGGAAAGGGCTTATGCACAACCTGTGAGACATAGCGACGGTCTGCAGCCTGAAAGCGACTCCCTAGATACTTATGGATCGGACGAGGACGAACAAGAGCACCTAGTCGTTTTTAAATCTACAGAGAGGGCTGCCAAAGAATCAGACCCCTCTGAACGTGGTGAATTGTCCAAGACCGTCAAGAAGTACAGGAAGCTCAAGCTGAATTGCAACAAGCGCACGCGGAATGTGCTGCGAGTATTGATGAAGGTGACCGAAATGCAGGCAGAAATGCAGAAATTTCTCACAGACATGCAGACAACGGGAGCCGCTGTGGCGTCTGGTCCAAGTCCTTTAACAAAATCCCAACAAGCAACTACGTCTCCGCTCTCTAAAGAGATTTTTGGTTGTGGAGAAATGGGCCATTTCCGCGCACAGTGCAAAGGCCAAAAGTCTGAGAAGGATAGAGTCGAGGGACTGTTGAAAGCCCTAGAAGGACTGTTATCTACCTCACTGCGCGGAAATGCCAGAGGGCACAAGTGAAGGAGCAACCTAAGTGCCCGAAGGTTGAACCCCGCTCCAGAAACCAAGTCAAGACTAAGAGGGCGGGAAGGCCCAAAGCCGAGCCAACTGCTGAGCCTGCCAGGACTGAAAGAGTCACTCCCTTAGCATCCGGGTCTACGTCATGGGGAAGCAATGCACACCAAAAACCTACACGGGCCAAGAAAAGGGCCAGGGTACAGCAAACTGGGTCTAAGTGTCCGGATGCCGCCACCAAGTTTCCTGACCAACTGATAGGTCCTTCTCCTATTGTGCCAATCCAAGTGGAAGGAGTCTACACCAAAGCCCTGTTAGATTCAGGGGCTCAAGTGACATTGATCTACAGAGACTTCTATGAGAAACACTTAAAGCACATTCCTTTGCAAGAATTGAAGGATTTGGATATATGGGGTATCGGCACTGAGAAACTCCCTTATGACGGGTACCTGCAAGTGAAGTTGGAGATCGGATCTGAAGTCATCGGGCAGTCTGGGGGTTGTGATGCATTGGCTATTGTGTGTCCTCGACCCTCGGGTGCGAACAGAAGTTCCCTGATAGTGGGGACGAATACTGACCTAGTGCGGCGTCTCCTGACGCCTATCGTTTGGAAGAAGGTTCAACTCAAGGAGTGCACCCAATGTTACGTCCGGTCTATCAGAGGATGGTCGAAGAACGAAAGGCACCTGCCGAGGTGGGAAGACTGTGGAGACTGGGTGGAACAGAGAAGGTTCTGCAAGCAGGAGAAGTAGCGAGCTTCCGGCTTCAGTCAAGTTGAACGGATCGCAACCCGGTCCCTATGTGGTGCTGGGGACCGATTTTAATCATGGGAGTGAAACCGGAGTCGAAGTAATTCCTGAAATAATCTCCACCAAAGCCCTGAAGAGAACATGAGGAAGAGTCTCGGTCAGTGTGTGCAATGTGACAGATTCTCCAGTAGTCCTTAAAGCACGAATGCCTATCGGGCAAGTAGAGTCTGCTACACCCCTCTCTACTGATTTAGGAGGGGGAGTGGATAAAGAGATTCCAGATGAAAGATTCTACCCAAAGACGCTCCCATTTCACCTGAGTGGAAGAAACGTCTTCAGTCTCAAGTCCTGAAGTGGAAGGAATTGTTCTCGAAAGATGAGTTCGATGTGGGCCTAGCTAAGAGTACTGAGCACCGCATTCGGTTACAAGAAGACAAGCCGTTTCGTGAAAGATCAAGGCGAGTTCCGCTGGGAGACTTGGATGATCTGCGAGAGCAACTGAATGAATTGCAAAGAACTAAGGTGATTCAAGAGTCCAGGAGTCCATATGCATCTCCCATAGTGTTGTGGTCCGGAAGAAAAATGGTTCTGTCCGCCTATGTATAGACTACCGCACATTGAACCGGAGAACCATCCCCGATCAATATGCCACTCCTCGGATAGAAGATGCCCTACAGTGTTGTCTGGAGCAAAGTGTTATAGTGTACTAGACCTGCGAAGCGGATATCACCAGATACCCATGCATTCTGAAGATAAGGAGAAAACTGCGTTCATCTGTCCACTAGGGTTCTTTGAATTCAACAGAATGCCTCAAGGCCTTACGGGGGCCCCAGCCACGTTCCAACGGTTGATGGAGAAGACAGTCGGGGATATGAATTTAATTGAAGTATTAGTGTACCTGGATGACATAATTGTGTTTGGGAAGACTCTGGAAGAACATGAACAACGTTTGGAGAAGGTCTTGAAGAGGCTCCATGAAGAGGGGTTGAAACTGTCTCTGGAGAAATGCCAATTCTGTCTACCGTCTGTTATGTATCTAGGACATGTGGTCTCAGCAGAAGGTGTTTCGACAGATCCTCGGAAGTTGGAGGCCGTAGCTTCTTGGCCTAGACCCCGAAACGTCACTGAGCTTAGATCTTTCTTGGGATTCTGTTCATATTATTGAAGATTTGTGGGAGGATTCGCAAAAATAGCTCAACCACTGAACAATCTCCTGCAGAAGGAAACCACCGAAGAAGGCTGCAAGGTCTCTGACAAAAAACCGTCAGCTCCGGGGCCAAGGAAAGCTCGAGAGTCTATACAAGGTGAATGGACCAGTCAATGTGAAGGAGCTTTCGTAAAGCTGAAAGAGAGTCTAACCCGAGCTCCTGTTTTGGCCTATGCGGACCCTCACAAGCCGTATGAACTACATGTGGATGTCAGCCGAGAAGGTCTGGGAGGAGTCTTATATCAGGAGTATGGTGGATTGCTGAGGCCTGTAGCGTACGTGAGCTGGAGCCTTACGCCTTCAGAGAAGAACTATCCTACTCACAAGCTGGAGTTTCTAGCCTTGAAGTGGGCAGTGGTAGACAAGTTAAAAGACTATCTGTATGGAGCCGAGTTTGTGATCAAGACGGATAACAATCCTCTTACCTACATCCTTACTACCGCAAAACTGGACGCAACGGGACATCGGTGGTGGCCGCTCTGTCAGGGTTTCGGTTTAGCCTGAAGTATCGCCCTGGGTGAATAATCGAGATGCTGATGCGTTGTCGAGAAGACCCTACACTACAGAATGGACTCAGTTGACTCCAGACGGGGTGCAAGCTTTGTGTCAAGGAACAGAGCGCCGGGTCAAAGGAGGGATTGAGGCGGAGGCCATAGGAGTTATGGCTGCGGCTGTTCCTGAGTTCTACTGTAACCCTACGCAGTTAAGAGATGAAAATTTACCTACCTTTTCGAGACAGGACCTGAAAGCGGATCAGGCCAGAGACCCTTTAATTGCCTTGACCATAAAAGCCCTGTCTGCAAACCAGCGAGAGATTTTGTTAACCAACTCCCCGAGTGGAGCCAGATTGGTCTACAAAGAGTGGGAGCGGTTAAAGATGTTGGATGGGGTGGTCTACCGAAGGGGCCCCTCAACTAGCGCTGAAGAGATTCAACAGTTATTCCTCCCTACTAAACATAGGGAGAGTGTGTTGCGATCACTACATGATGAGCATGGACATTTGGGTGCTGAAAGAACTTTTAAGCTGGTGCGAGATAGGTTCTATTGGCCTTGCATGAGAGCTGAAGTGGAAAGCTATTGTCACTCCTGTCTAAGGTGTATTCAGAGGAAGACTCTACCGACCCGAACTGCTCCAATGAGCCATCTGCAGAGCCAGGGACCCATGGACTTGGTGTGCATTGACTTCTTGTGCTTAGAGCCGGATGCTAGTGGGCAAGGGAACATTCTAATAGTGACTGATCATTTCACCCGTTACGCCCAAGCATTCTCCACAAGAGATCAACGCGCTCCGACCGTGGCCAAGGTGTTGATGGAAAAGTTCTCTGTTCACTACGGACTGCCAAGGAGGATACACTCTGATCAGGGTAGAGACTTTGAAAGCAGACTGGTGGGGCAATTGTTAGAGCTGTTGGGAATCCAAAAGACCCGAACTACACCATATCACCCTCAAGGTGATGCTCAGCCTGAAAGGTTTAATCGCACACTGCTAAACATGCTGGGGACCTTGTCGAATGTGGAGAAGCAGAGTTGGAGTCGGCACATAGCTACTCTGGTGCATGCATATAACAGTACGGAGAGTGATGCAACTGGATACTCGCCGTACCGTCTTATGTTCGGAAGGGAGGCTCGACTGCCAGTTGATTTGGCATTTGGGTTATCCCTAGTAGACATCAGTAGCTTCCCATAGAAACTACGTGGATAGGCTTCGAAAGAATCTGGCTTCTGCGTTTGAACAGGCCCGTTTGACCTCGGGAAACAGGGAGCAAAGAAACAAAAGGAACTATGACCTGAAAGTTCGAATACAAGATCTACAACCCGGTGATATGGTTCTATTGAAGAACTTGGGTGCTGCTGCGAGACACAAGTTGGCGGATAGGTGGAGTTCCCAGGTTTACATTGTCTGCAAACAACTGCCGGGTTTACCAGTGTATCAGATTCGCCCGGATGGAAAGGCTGGGCCTATTAAGAACTGGCACCGAAATCATTTGTTACCTTTGAGAGAGGCTGTAAGGATGCCAGTTGGGGACGAACCGCCTCTGCCAAATCCGCCTGTTCCATGTTTGCCTCCTGTTACTCGGTCTCAACAGACCCGGGTTGTCGAAGAGAGCGAAAGGGACAGTGAGGAAGAAAGTTTCTGTCTGGACTGGATACGTTCACCGGAGCCTGAAGAGATTATCTCAGTTCCTGAACGATGGGAGAGTAATTTGAGGCCTGAAGCTCCTGAATTCCTGTTGGAAGTCCCTGAGCCTGTTGATATCCCTGAGCCTCTTGAATTTCAGTTGGAAGTCCCTGAGGCTGTGGGGATCCCGGTAGCTCCGGAAGCTTACTCAGGTGATTATAGTTCTATGCCTTCGCTGGAGGATCATACTCTGAAAAACGTCTGCTCCAGTGATAGAGGGAAGGATTGAGCCAACGCCTATAGTACTTCCACCTGAAGAGGAACTGATTGAGCCAGAACCAAAACGCTCTGTTCGACCGCCCCAACGACTCACCTACGACTCACCAGGACATAGCACTGAAGAGGCCATCACCACGGTGCGGAGGCTGCCCGAAGTGTCTGCTATGCTAGCTGAGGTAGCCCAAAATATGAGTCAACTTGAGGAAGTGTTCCTAACCCACTGCATGTATGCTGCTGAACCTGTACATGTTATGTAAACTGTATTCAAATATTGAGGAAATGTAATGTAACTGTTGTACCTCCTTGGAGAGACCCAAGAGTTCTAGGAGGGGGAGAGTGTAGCGCTGTGTTAAAATCTGCTGTGGCAGTACCTATTTTTGGCCACAAGATGGAGACTATCGCGATCAGAGACACTGGACATTGGGACTACAATGCCCGGCATGCTTTGCAAGAAGACAGGAAGTGGGTGGGGACTGGACACTTACATCCTCTGCCTCGTGGAGAACGCGCCAGAGCGCGCCAGGGAACGAGAGAGAGCAGACGCAGTGCCATACTTTGTGAGAGGACCTAGGGCGGAGAGCAAGTGAGACCTGTCAGTTCTGTCACCGGGTGTTTCAGTCTCAAGAGAAGGAGCCCTCCAAGTTCCAGAATTGCTGCAAAAGGGAACCACCCGAAGACCTCGAGTAAAGAGTCACCGCAAGAGGATCGGGGACAGAGAGCAGGCGGTGAGCTGAGGAAAAGTCGTGGACAAGCTACGGGAAGTCAGACAACGGATCCAGCCGCTAGTATCCTCCCATTGGGGTCAGCGTTCTGCCGGGTTCCGGCCGATCGCTGGCCCCCCTGGTGCGGGCTGACATCCTCGATGTCAGCCGCGCATCCGGAACCGCAGCCGCCGGTATTAGGTGTCATCGCGGGGGCGCGATGACACCTAATTCAGGCGCCCCCCCCGCATGTGCGGAGGAGGCGCCTGAAAGGGAGGGGGGGAGGTCCTTCGGACCTCTCTCCCTCCCGATCGGCGGCTCTGCGGGGGTTAACCCAGGCATCATTTGGAAGGGCACAGCCTGCCCTTCCAAATGGTGCCTGGCATTAACCCCTGGGGAGCTGGATCGCGAATCGGCGCTGAAAAGCGCCGGTTCGCGATCCTTTCCCGGAGCTGGCCGACATCTTGGATGTCGGCCAAGCCTCCGGGAACTCCCCCTGAGGGCTGGCGTCATCGTGCGTAGCACGATGACGCCAGTCCTGGACTTAACCCCTAACTGCCACCAACTGTGGAGATAGGGAGTTCCAATGAACTCCCTATCTCCCGATCCGTGGCAGTTAGGGGTTAATGTTTGGTATGGTTGGATCGGCCAGAGCATGGCCGTTCCAACAATACCAAACACTACTGTGAAAAATGTTGTAAAAAAAAAAAAAATGAAAAATAAAAATAAAAAAAAATTATAAAAAAAAATAAACACTTTTTCTTTTTTTTGTTTTGTTAATGCAGCAATATTGTTCCCATTTCAATTATAATGTGAACAATGATGCTGCACTAACGATTTTTGTATGCGGTGCGTTTGTTAAAAATAGTGTAATTTTCCCCAAAAAAAAATGTAACGAGACCCCATCTCTAATTTTTTTAACAAGCGCACCCCATACAAAATATAACCGCAATTGCTCGCATGTTAAAATGTGAAAAAAAACACTTTACACATTGTAAATTATTGAAAATACATATTTTATTGCATTTTTTGTTATAATATACAGACATGACATAACGTATACATATAATAATGACATATTATGAATCTACCGAGTCTGACGGAAAGAACGATATATAATATGTCTGGTCATATACTAAAATAAGCCTTCAAAACACGTTTAAACATGATGAGCAAAACCGGTAAAAATGACCTCAGCACAGGGGCGGGAAAAGCCTCAGCAGCGAAAGGGTTAAGCATTTTTCTTAATTTTTTATTTTTTTTAACCACTTCGCTGCTGAGGACGCGCTCAGCGCGTCCTCAGCAGTCCCGCTGGTGTGCTGAGGACGCGCTGAGCGCGTCCTCACATTGGGGTCAGCGTTCGGCCGGTTCCGGCCGATCGCTGGCCCTCCGGTGCGGGCTGACATCCTGGATGTCAGCCCGGCATCCGGACCAGCAGCCGCCAGAATTAGGTGTCATCGCGGGGGCGCGATGACACCTAATTCAGGCGCCCCCCCCCGCATGTGCGGAGGAGGCGCCTGAAAGGGAGGGGGGGAGGTCCTTCGGACCTCTCTCCCTCCCGATCGGCGGCGCACAGGGGGTTAACCCAGGCATCATTTGGAAGGGCACAGCCTGCCCTTCCAAATGATGCCTGGCATTAACCCCTGGGGAGCTGGATCGCGAATCGGCGCTGAAAAGCGCCGGTTCGCGATCCTTTCCCGGAGCTGGCCGACATCTTGGATGTCGGCCAAGCCTCCGGGAACTCCCCCAGAGGACTGGCGTCATCGTGCGTAGCACGATGACGCCAGTCCTAGAGTTAACCCCTAACTGCCACCAACTGTGGAGATAGGGAGTTCCAATGAACTCCCTATCTCCCGATCCGTGGCAGTTAGGGGTTAAATTTGGTATGGTTGGATCGGCCAGAGCATGGCCGTTCCAACGATACCAAACACTACAGTGAAAAATGTTGTAAAAAAAAAAAAAATGAAAAATAAAAATAAAAAAAATTAAAAAACAAAATTAAAAAAAAAAAATTAAACACCTTTTTTTTTTTTTTTTTGGTTTGTTAATGCAGCAATATTGTTCCCATTTCAATTATAATGTGAACAATGATGCTGCATTAACGATTTTTGTATGCGGTGCGTTTGTTAAAAATAGTGTCATTTTCCCCAAAAAAAATGTAATGAGACCCCATCTCAATTTTATAAACAAGCGCACCCCATACAAAATATAACCGCAATTGCTCGCATGTTAAAATGTGGAATAAACACTTTACACATTGTAAATTATTGAAAATACATATTTTATTGCATTTTTTGTTATAATATACAGACATGACATAACGTATACATATAATAATGACATATTATGAATCTACCGAGTCTGACGGAAAGAACGATATATAATATGTCTGGGTCATATACTAAAATAAGCCTTCAAAACACGTTTAAACATGATGCGCAAAACAGGTAAAAATGACCTCAGCATAGGGGCGGGAAAAGCCTCAGCAGCGAAAGGGTTAAAGTCCGATTATTTTTTTTCTTAAGTTTTTTTTCTTTTTTCTGTAACAGCCCTCTTTATTATCATTCCCTGGACCTCCTGTGTAAATTTCAGACATTTTCGCTCAGTAGTTTTTTTACAAACAGCGTTTCATTTTCACACATTCACACAAACTATTTTGCTAATTTATTCACTGCCTCGTCTGCGTCTCGGCGGCTTCAGCTGCGGGTGATCGGCTCCTGTTCGAGCTTTTTCCGTGGTTTTCGGCTGGTTAATCCAGATGTTTTTGAGGGTTTTCGGCGTGCATTCGCCGGGTTTTGCGGTTCGTTTTTGAGGGTTTACGGCAGCTTTTCCCTGCAATTCGGGGACCCTGTTGTGCTGTCACGGTGTCCGCGGCCCCCCCCCCCCGGCGCCTGGCAGCGGCTTCCTCGCTGCTCGCTGGCCAGGCGCCGAGTGATATCGCGGAACGCTTCCGCACACGTGGGACGCCGGGGGCGGGGCCAGGCGCATGACGCGGACCCGCCGAGTTTAAAACCCGGCTTCACATTCTCACTGGTGCCCTGACGTGGTAGTTACTTCCCGCAGAGCTCTTGTATTCTGTGATAATTATTGGCTATTCTGTGTATTGACCCTTGGCATTTGGCAAACTGACCATTCTGTGTACCGACCCCTGGCATTGGCAAACGAACCATTCTGTGTACCGACCCCTGGCATTGGCAAACGAACCATTCTGTGTACCGACCCCTGGCATTGGCAAACGAACCATTCTGTGTACCGACCCCTGGCATTGGCAAACGAACTATTCTGTGCATAACCCCTGGTATTGGCGTTTACTCTTCTATCTTGGTATTGAGGTCAGTCTGTGTGGCATCCTAAGCACGCATCAGACTACCTCTTCTATTATTTAGGTCTTGGGAAGAGCCAACCATTCTAAGGTCTTGTGTACCCTCCTAGTATCGTTCTTTGTGTATACCTATCTTGACGTATACTGTATCTGTCTAGACGTGCCGACCACTCTAAGGATCGGAAGGGTAGTGAGCGGTCTGCGTAAAGGGACCACCATCTTGGTAACCAGAGGGATCCGTGACATTACGTCAGGGCCAATGGATCCCGCAGACCTCTCTTCTCAGTTGACAAGAATTGCAGCTCGACAAGAAGAGCAGGACCACAGGATGGACCAGATTGCTCTTGCTCTGCAAACCCTGTTGAATCGATCCACTACTGGTACTGCAAGTCCTCCAGAACCAGTATTGCCTAGGGCCAGTTCGGCCTCACCCGAGGGGTGTAGGCTCAGTATGAAGGCACCCGTACGCTATGATGGTACGCCTAACTTGTGTCGGGGTTTTTTGACCCAACTGGAGATTCTATTCGAGAACAATCCAGGGTCCTGTGTATCCGATAAAGCCAAAGTAGGCTACCTAATTAACCATTTAACTGATAAAGCGTTACTGTGGGCCACGCCATTGTGGGAAAACAAAAAGCCCATCATATATGACTATGAGGGCTTTACCTCTGAACTAAAACGTACGTTTGATCCCTCTAGAAGGCCACCAATGCAGGCAGGTCCTTATTCCACATTAAGCAAGGTAATAGGAGAGTCCGACTATGCCATAGAATTTAAGACCTTGACTTCTGAGGTACACTGGCCTAACGACGTTTTAACCTTGGCGTTTACCGAAGGCCTGAACGAGGCTTTGATGTTTGAGCTGGCTCCCTTGAAGTTGCCAGAACATCTGGACCATTTGGTTGATTTCTGTATTGCCATGGACGACCAAATTAGGGACAGGAGGCATTCTAGAGACAGACCCAGAAGGGTTTTGCCTCCTTTACCCTTGGTACCCAGAACACCAGTACGTCAGGTACTCCAGAGCCAGAAAGAACCGATCTACCGTCGTGGAACCCATGCAGATAGGTAGAACAGGTATTTCAGAGGCTGAGAGAACTCACAGAAGGGAAAGGGGGCTCTGTTTTTACTGTGCCGGGGCAGGGCATTTTCGTCTTCAATGTCCTCAAAGACCCAGGGGTGGCAGGGGTGACACTGGCAAGCCGGGCCAGAGAACACCTACTAGCCAGGTAATCGGTTCGCTCTATGCCTCCTTGTTGATAACGAAAAAAAAAAAACCCGGATTCTGGTGCCCATCTCCTTAACCTGGGAGGGGGTGCACCTCGAGACTGAGGCGTTCCTAGACTCTGGAGCCTCAGGTAACTTTATGGATAGAGTGTTTGCCTCCAAGAACCTCATGCCTCTAGTTCTCAAAGAAAGACCTCTAATGGTGGAGGCCATAGACGGGAAACCCTTGTCATGTCCCCATATCACCCACGACACTATAGAGGTATGCATGAAAACAGGAGTGTTGCACCGGGAAACCATACGATTCCAGATTATTGACTCTCCCTCATGCCCCGTCGTCCTAGGGTTTCCATGGTTGACTGAGCATAACCCGGTGATTGATTGGGTCCAGAGAGACATAAGATGTTGGGTCCCAGTTGCCAGTTGAAATGCATGGGCAGGGTCACTGTTATTGGTAGCCTTAATATCGCCACAGCACCTCCTTTATCCACAGTAGTCCCTGACTGTTATCAGGCATTAAAGGAGGTTTTTTCGAAGGCCAGGACTGAGTTTTACCACCACATCGCCCGTATGACTGTGCCATAGAGTTACTCCCCGGTACTATGCCTCCCAGAGGACATGTATACCCCTTGTCGCAAAAGGAGAACGATATTATGGAGGAATATATAAAGGAGAATCTTGAGCGTGGATTCATTAGACGGTCCTCCTCCCCAGCAGGAGCTGGTTTCTTTTTCGTCTCCAAGAAAGAGGAGACTTGCGACCATGCATAGATTATAGAGGTTTAAACAGAATAACCATAAGAAATGCATATCCCATACCCCTTATAACAGAGTTGTTCGACCGACTGAAAGGGGCCCGTATATACACGAAGCTCGATTTACGCGGGGCCTACAATCTGATAAGGGTGAAAAAGGGGCACGAGTGGAAGACGGCTTTTAATACGCGTAGCGGGCATTACGAATACCTGGTAATGCCCTTTGGGTTATGTAACGCGCCAGCTGTGTTTCAGGATCTCATAAATGACACCCTAAGGGATTTTCTGCAAACATTCGTCATAGTGTATCTCGATGACATCCTGATATACTCTCCAGATAAGGAGACCCATCACGCCCATGTGCAACAAGTGTTAAGGAGACTATTGAAGGCCGGCTTATACTGCAAATTAGAAAAGTGCCTATTTGATAGAGAGATGGTGCACTTCCTTGGGTATATCATAACCCCTGAGGGGTTTCAAATGGATCCTGGTAAATTGTCGGCAATCCTCGACTGGCCCCTACCCCAAGGGCTTAAAGCCATCCAGAGGTTTCTAGGTTTTACCAACTATTATCGAAGGTTCATTAAAGACTTTTCGACCTTGGTAGCTCCTCTCACGGCCATGACTAAAAAAGGGGTGGGAAATCAGAATGGACACCCCAGGCCAGGCAAGCCTTCGAGGTCCTCAAACAGGCATTCACGACTGCCCCTGTTCTCCGACATCCTGATCCAGCTCTGCCCTTCCAACTCGAGGTTGACGCCTCCGAACTCGGTCTTGGAGCAGTCTTGTCCCAAAGGCGGGCACCCGATAAACCTTTGCATCCATGCGGCTTCTATTCCCGAAGTTGTCTCCGGCCGAGAGAAACTATGACATCGGTAATAGAGAGTTGTTAGCAGTTATCGCAGCCTTGGCAGAGTGGAGATACTTATTAGAGGGATCTACGGACCCAATCGTTATCATAACTGATCATAAGAATCTCACTTACATTGGAGACGCGAAACGATTGAACGCCAGACAAGCGAGATGGTCTTTGTTTCTTTCAAGTTTTAATTTCATCCTCACATATAGACCTGGGTCAAGAAACATTAAAGCAGATGCGTTATCTAGACAGTATGAATCCTATGAACATAACGTTCAGGATCAACATCCCATTGTACCTCAGGAGAGGATTATAGCCTCTACCACGATTAGTGTCTCATCCCCTCTGATGATCCGATTGCAGACTGTCCAAGATAAGGCTCCGGGGGAGACCTCCCGCGAAGCTCTTTGTACCTGAGAAGGAAAGAGAAGAAGTCCTTAAAATTACCATGACAATAAAACCTCTGGGCACATGGGGATCACCAAAACAGTGGCTAGCATCCGAAAACTGCTATGGTGGCCCACGATGCGCCGGGATATTAAAGATTACATAGCCGTGTGCGAGGTATGCACAAGAAATAAGAGTCCTAAGACAGCGCCCATTGGTTTACTCCAGCCCCTGCCTATCCCCGAACGACCATGGTCGCAGATAGCCATGGATTTTATAGTAGAGTTACCCGAGTCCAAAGGGAATACTGTTATACTCACGATTATAGATCGCTTTTCCAAAATGGGTCACTATGTTCCTCTTCGGAAGCTACCGTCAGCAGCCGAGCTGGTGCCCATTTTCATCGCCAACGTGGTCCGCATACACGGTATCCCTCTTGGGATTGTTTCTGATAGGGGGACCCAGTTTGTCTCCAGATTCTGGAGGGGTTCTGCAAGAATGTGGGAATAGACCTGTCCTTCTCCTCGGCCTATCACCCCCAAACGAACGGAGCAGCAGAAAGGGCCAATCAAAATGTTGAGAAGTATCTCAGGTGTTTCATATCTGAACGACAGGATAATTGGTCAGACCTGCTACCTTGGGCCGAGTATGCCCTAAACAGTGCCGTGAGTGAAGCCAGTGGTCATTCCCCTTTCTTCACGGTTTACGGATTTGATCCTCCCGTGCTTCCCACTGCATTTCCTGATACCGCAATCCTGCTCTGGATGAGCACTTGGCGTCATTGACTGAGACCTGGGGGAGGGTTAAACAGGCACTGGAGAGGAGCAGTATTGTCCAGAAAACGAAGGCCGATAGACGTAGGGGACCAGCACCTGTGTATCAAGTCGGGGACAGGGTTTGGCTTTCGTCGCGAAACATTAAGCTCTTAGTGCCATCGATGAAACTAGCCCCCAGATACATAGGCCCTTACAAGATACTGCGGCGACTCAACCCGGTCTCCTATGCCTTGGCACTGCCCTCCCATATCAGGATACACAACGTGTTCCACGTGAGCCTTTTAAAACCGCTTTTGTGTAATCGGTACACCAGGGCCCGTGTCCGCCCTCCTCCGGTCTCTGTGGAGGGCGAGGAGGAGTTTGAAGTTAAGGCCATTCTGGACGCCAGGGTTTCTAGGGGGGTCCTTCAGTACTTAGTGGACTGGGTGGGCTACGGTCCGGAGGACCGCTCTTGGCTTCCGGCTACTGAGGTTCATGCCCCTCGCTTGGTGAAGGCCTTCTATTTGGCTCATCCCTGTGCCCCTGGGGGTCGTCCAGTGGCCGCCCGTAGAGGGGGGGTTCTGTCACGGTGTCCGCGGCCCCCCCCCCCCGGCGCCTGGCAGCGGCTTCCTCGCTGCTCGCTGGCCAGGCGCCGAGTGATATCGCGGAACGCTTCCGCACACGTGGGACGCCGGGGGGCGGGGCCAGGCGCATGACGCGGACCCGCCGAGTTTAAAACCCGGCTTCACATTCTCACTGGTGCCCTGACGTGGTAGTTACTTCCCGCAGAGCTCTTGTATTCTGTTGATAATTATTGGCTATTCTGTGTATTGACCCTTGGCATTTGGCAAACTGACCATTCTGTGTACCGACCCCTGGCATTGGCAAACGAACCATTCTGTGTACCGACCCCTGGCATTGGCAAACGAACCATTCTGTGTACCGACCCCTGGCATTGGCAAACGAACCATTCTGTGTACCGACCCCTGGCATTGGCAAACGAACTATTCTGTGCATAACCCCTGGTATTGGCGTTTACTCTTCTATCTTGGTATTGAGGTCAGTCTGTGTGGCATCCTAAGCACGCATCAGACTACCTCTTCTATTATTTAGGTCTTGGGAAGAGCCAACCATTCTAAGGTCTTGTGTACCCTCCTAGTATCGTTCTTTGTGTATACCTATCTTGACGTATACTGTATCTGTCTAGACGTGCCGACCACTCTAAGGATCGGAAGGGTAGTGAGCGGTCTGCGTAAAGGGACCACCATCTTGGTAACCAGAGGGATCCGTGACAGGTGCTTGCTGAATACACCGCAGGGTCACCGAAATGGGATCGGCAAAAGAAACCGAATTGAAGAGAACGAAAAGTCACCGAACGTGCGGCGACTTTTCGAATCTCTTTGGATAACCCTGACTGTTGTCACAGTTTGGAGGTGACCCAGGAGACAACGTTGGTCTAATGTGATATCATGCTTGGTGGTATTTTCAATAGGGATGGGTACACAGATTGGACTTGCCTCGCGAACAGCAGCTAAAACTTCACTGATGGCCAAACCTTCTGGTAAAGGACACAGTTCGGATGGAACAAAGAGCATCTCTTGGCCTTTGGTTATGACTCCCACCTGGGCGCAAGCATGGATTGTCAGGACCGTACCTGTCCGTTCCTGTGATATTTCATGCAAGTGGCAGCTGCATGAAAGGTGCTGCCCTTCTGCTCAGCACCAGTGTATAAACAGTTTAAAACCACACACACCGCAGGTCACATGACACACCCCTGTGCCTAATCAATAAAGGCTCCACACACCCTCTGCCCAATGCTTCATTGTTGTCTCCTGTTCCTATGAACAAGACCAGCTATACAAGCTCCAGAGTAACCTGCCATCGCCCTACCTACTCCCCGTGTTTCCCCTGCTCCTATACCAGGTGTCGGCAACCCGCGGCTCCAGAGCCGCATGCGGCTCTTTTTCACTTTTGCTGCGGCTCCCGCAGCTCCCTCCCTGTGGCGTAGCTGGGGGCTGGGGGGCCGTGGCCCGGGCGCAGTTTTGTTAGGGGCGCATTTGCGCCCCTAAAACTGGCCGGGGGTTGAGGGGACCCAGATGCCGGGCAGCGCGGGAGCGCCTGCCCGGTCTTGAACAGTCCGTCCTGTGAAGTGGTGCGGCTGTGTGCTGTGCGTGCGCAGCCGGTCACGTGGTCCGGCTAATCAGGTGGTACTGAGTCTCTGTACCACCTGACTGGCCGGACCATGTGACCGGCTGCGCACGCACACAGCCGCATCCACTTCACAGGACGGACTGTTCAAGACCGGGCAGGCGCTCCCGCGCTGCCCGGCATCTGGGTCCCCTCAACCCCCGCCGGAGCTGCCTGGGGCAAGTATCCAGGTGAGAGCTGGGGGCAAATCCATGAGCTGGGGCAAATCCATGTGTGAGCTGGGGCAAATCCAGGACCTGGGGCAAATCCATGACCTGGGGGCAAATCCATGAGTGAGCTGGGTCAAATCCATGAGCTAGCTGGGGCAAATCTATGAGCGAGCTGGGGCAAATCCATGAGCTGGGGGCAAATCCATGAGCTGGGGGGCAAATCTATGATCAAGCTGGGGCAAATCCATGAGCTGGGGGGCAATCCATGAGCTGGGGGGCAAATCCATGAGCTGGGGCAAATCCATGAGCTGGGGGCAAATCCATGAGTGAGCTGGGGCAAATCCATGAGCTGGGGGGCAAATCCATGAGCTGGGGGGCAAATCCATGAGCTGGGGCAAATCCATGAGCTGGGGGCAAATCCATGAGTGAGCTGGGGCAAATCCATGAGCTGGGGCAAATCCATGAGTGAGCTGGGGCAAATCCATGAGCTGGGGGGCAAATCCATGAGCTGGGGGCAAATCCATGAGCTGGGGCAAATCCATGAGCTGGGGGCAAATCCATGAGTGAGCTGGGGCAAATCCATGAGCTAGCTGGGGCAAATCCATGAGCGAGCTGGGGCAAATCCATGAGCTGGGGGCAAATCCATGAGTGAGCTGGGGCAAATCCATGAACTGGGGGCAAATCCATGAGTGAGCTGGGGCAAATCCATGAGCTGGGGCAAATCCATGTGTGAGCTGGGGGCAAATCCATGAGCTGGGGGCAAATCCATGAGTGAGCTGGGGCAAATCCATGAGCTGGGGCAAATCCATGTGTGAGCTGGGGGGCAAATCCATGAGCTGGGGCAAATCCATGTGTGAGCTGGGGGGCAAATCCATGAGCTGGGGCAAATCCATGTGTGAGCTGGGGTTTTACATTGTTAAGTGAAAAAGTCTTTTTTTTCTTCAGATTGACAGCTGACTGCACGATCCTGTATATAGCATTAAGGTAAGAAACAATATATGCAGTGTTAGATTTGTTTTAAATGACGCAATGGTTTTGCGGCTCCCAGTTTTTTTTTCCATTCGGAAACGGGTCCAAGTGGCTCTTTATGTCAAAAAGGTTGCAGACCCCTGTCCTATACCCATCGTGTCTCCCCTCAAAAGACCTGCTGTGTTCTCCCAGGAGCAACCACCCATCCATCCTCCCTAATCCCACCGTGCTCTCCCAGGAGCAACTACCCTATCTTCATACCTGGACACAAGGACTGCTTTCCCCATCACCCTCAGCCAACCTGTGAGTTCCATTGTGTCCTGTCCCACAGCCCTCCTGTGTGATTCTCCTCTCCCACGAACTGTGTGCATCCCCAAGACCTGCATATTGGGCTCATAACCTGAAAGGCAAGTACCTACAAGGTATTAAACCTGACATGGATAGAGGTAATCTGGTCTGCAGGAAGGACTATTTTCTTCCGCCCTGTTCTCACAAAGGCCCCTATTACATTCCTCGCGCATTTGTTCTTGCACGTGCAAATGCGCATTTGTGCGAGGGGCAAAACCCTTTGCGCTGAATGTCGTATCACTCACAACGTTCGCGCAAACGATGCGCGTTATCGTTTATCGCGGATGGACCTGCGCAAGCGCGATGAACTGTGCGCGTCCTATACTTAACATTGTGAGCGCAAATTCGTTCGTGCGCTGGTACGCGGATGGTATTATAATCGATGCGCATCTTTTTACGAACGACGTTTGCGCGCATAATTTTAACGTCTTTGAAAAGCTGGTGGTAACGGCAAATCGGAACGTTCTGGCCGAAACGAAAAACACCAGCACCAAAAAAAAAAAATACAACACAGTATAGTTACACATTCTACACATACCCAAACAATAAAATTGTGAATTCGTGCGTGTTTTTATTATTGTTGCAGCATGTATACTCAGATTTACATTGACAGGCGCAAAAACTTAAGTGAGTCAATTAAGGTGAATTGATGTCAATTAAGGTTCTTAATTCTGATTGGCTGAATCCCGTGAAAAAAACAGTCCGCACACTGATTTACGTGCGCTACGTTACTGAGCGCGTATTACTCTTCGTTTTGCGCGTCGTTTTTACGAACATTATTTTCGGACATATGCGAAAATGCGTTCGGATCGTAATACCACCGTTAATTTTCACGCATTAACGCTTAACGCTGCGCGCAAAAAAATTGCGCTGCGCGGATGAATTTGCCCAAAGAATGTAATAGGGGCCAAAGCCTTTATCATAACTTGTAGCTGGAGTCTACATGAGTTTCTGCATGGTATCAGCTGTCTTTGCTGTTACTGAAAATGCGATGCTCATCACCCTGGCTGATGTTCCTGCTACCATCTTCTCTTCTATTACATTGAACCCAATAATTGGATCTTTAGTCACTTTAGTCACTTCAGACCAAAAATTTGGACTGTCAGGGCCACATTACATTCTTAACGCTAAAATCCTCGCGCAAAGTGAAAATCTTTGCGCTAAGCGTTAAAGTTTTGCACACGCAAATCACCGTTGGAATTACAATCTTCGTGTGTTTTCATCCGCCGATCAATAGCGTGCGCAAACAGGACGCGCTCAAATGCACACGCAGTACCGTCTCGCGCAAAACTCTGTGCGCAGTTGTTTTTCGCGATTCAGCCAATCAGAATTCAGGACCACAATTATCTCACGTTAGGAAATTGCGTCAATCTGAGCATATATGCTGCAGCAATAATATATGCACACACAACTTTTTCTATTGTATTGGTTTGGTATGAGTTTAACCCTTTCGCTGCTGAGGCTTTTCCCGCCCCTGTGCTGAGGTCATTTTTTACCTGTTTTGCGCATCATGTTTAAACGTGTTTTTAAGGCTTATTTTAGTATATGACACCGACATATTATATATCGTTCTTTCCGTCAG
Organism: Leptobrachium leishanense; assembly: GCA_009667805.1. Taxonomy (NCBI): domain Eukaryota; kingdom Metazoa; phylum Chordata; class Amphibia; order Anura; family Megophryidae; genus Leptobrachium; species Leptobrachium leishanense. The sequence goes on along the minus strand of CM019066.1, from coordinate 51,245,636 downwards.
ACTCGGTAGATTCATAATATGTCATTATTATATGTATACGTTATGTCATGTCTGTATATTATAACAAAAAATGCAATAAAATATGTATTTTCAATAATTTACAACGTGTAAAGTGTTTTTTTCCACATTTTAACATGCGAGCAATTGCGGTTATATTTTGTATGGGGTGCGCTTGTTAAAAAAATTAGAGATGGGGTCTCGTTACATTTTTTTTTGGGGAAAATGACACTATTTTTAACAAACGCACCGCATACAAAAATCGTTAGTGCAGCATCATTGTTCACATTATAATTGAAATGGGAACAATATTGCTGCATTAACAAACCCAAAAAAAGAAAAAAAAGTGTTTATTTTTTTTTTTTAATTTTTTTTTTTAATTTTTTTTTATTTTTTATTTTTTATTTTTTATTTTTTTTTACAACATTTTTAACTTTCATGTTTGGTATCGTTGGAACGGCCATGCTCTGGCCGATCCAACGATATCAAAATTTAACCCCTAGCTGCCACGGATTGGGAGATAGGGAGTTCATTGGAACTCCCTATCTCCACACTTGGTGGCAGTTAGGGGTTAACTGTAGGACTGGCGTCATCGTGCTACGCACGATGACGCCAGTCCTCTGGGGGAGTTCCCGGAAGCTTGGCCGACATCCAAGATGTCGGCCAGCTCCCGGGAAGGATTGCGAATCGGCGCTTTTCAGCGCCGATTTGCGATCCAGCTCCCCAGGGGTTAATGCCAGGCATCATTTGGAAGGGCAGGCTGTGCCCTTCCAAATGATGCCTGGGTTAACCCCCTGTGCGCCGCCGATCGGGAGGGAGAGAGGTCCGAAGGACCTCCCCCCCCTCCCTTTCAGGCGCCTCCTCCGCACATGCGGGGGGGGCGCCTGAATTAGGTGTCATCGCGCCCCCGCGATGACACCTAATAATGGCGGCTGCTGGTCCGGATGCCGGGCTGACATCCAGGATGTCAGCCCGCACCGGAGGGGCCAGCGATCGGCCGGAACCCGGCCGAACGCTGACCCCAATGTGAGGACGCGCTCAGCGCGTCCTCAGCACACCAGCGGTAATGCTGAGGACGCGCTGAGCGCGTCCTTAGCATTGAAGTGGTTAATGGACCACTGTGATTTGCTGCATTCCTTTTTATGGGCTGTGTATTTGGTTTGGCCAGGTTGTTCAGATATGCCATTAACACCAGCTTTTGAAAATCGCAAAGATTTTCCTTTTAACGCCCATGCTGTAATTTGCGCTAATAGATTGTGATACCACGTTAATCGTAGCGCACATTTGCGTTTGCGCTCATAATGGTAAGTATAGGACGCATGAAGTACAGTAAGCTCGCGCATGGTTCACGCAGGTTTCAAGGCGGTATACAATTCCGCGCGGTTTTAGAGTTGAGAATGTAATACGGAATTGAGCGCAATTTGAGCTACGGTTAACAGCAAGATTGTAATATGGCCCTCAGTGTCTCTGCTGATGCTGGCTTAAAGTCCAATTGAAATCTCCCCTCAATCCATCCAAAGAATGGTATTTCTGTCTGGTTAGCTGCTAGTCAAGTCAGAGTTCAAGATCAAGCAGTTCTGCAGTGGGTCAGATCAGATGGTGGTATGTGGGAGATGGTTTTCTCCAGGCGTCATTCGTAATTATTGATTTTATTAATTCCAATAAATTCATTATCAATATATTTTTTGCATTCGCCACTTTTCCTTATCTCCCCACTTTTTTTGGACATCTGGACCAACTGCTGCTACACCAAAGAGGTTTGGGCCCCCACCTTAAGAGGACCCAAGGCGATACTCCTTGAGCCTGGAATTGAGAGGCTCTATAACTGGTGAGTGTGACTAATTTTAATTTAATCCTCCACCTGTATTGCACAGAGTTACGCTATGGGAGTGCCGTCTCCCGATCTTCTCTGCTTTATCTAGTAACCACCATAGATGAAAGGAGGGACGTGCCACCCTATACTTGGCCGCAAGCTATTTTCCTTGAGCCTGGATTTCTCTTAGGCTCTAATAAATGTGAGTGATACATTCATTTTATTAAATTACTTCATCCCAGTATGACCATCTGCACTATTATTGCCTTTATTTCTCTCTGAGGGACACCTTTAAAGAGAAAATTCGATATCTACACCACAGAGAAGATTGTTGCATTTGTCTTCAATCAACAACACTCTTTGAGTATTAAATCATTGCACTTTTTGAACACTTATTTTGCACAAATTGACTTAATAATTTTTTTGGAACTTTTTTGTACTCTTTTACCTCCTCTGTTTGGTATTTTAAAGGACACTTCTTGCATTTTAAAGGACACTTTTTATACCTTAAAGGACACCTTTCACATTTTACTTCTATTAACCAGTTGTTCATTTAACCAACTGTTCACTGTTTTATGCGCCGTATGGTCTTGTTTATCCTTTTGTCATTCGTAATGCTGGCTTGTGTCCCAGTGTCCCACAAGGCTTCAATGGTGACATCAAGTCGGCAGCAGACGAGGCAGTCTTCCAATCAGCTTAGCTTGCTGTTGAGATGGTAAATAATTCACTGTGCTTATAGAGGTACTCAGAACTTACTGGACACCATACCTTGCTGTCTGGAAGTGTTAATAGGATGATGGTGTCTTTGCTGTTTCGGAGTTCTGACTGGGGTCGGAGGGACGCGTGGTAAGGAACTACTGGGGGTCCAGTCTCATCAGCACATTCAAGGTTTTCTGGCCGTTGTGCCTTTACTCTGCATCCCTATGACAAGTGTCCTGTATGACCACAGCAGAAATGGTGAGTACATTGGCCTCCTGGCATTCCCTACAACCTCTGTCTTGCTTGTGTCTGGATCATTGGAAACTCTCAGTGCTAGTTGACTGTCTCCATAGCTGTGAGGAACATTTTCTTCATGTCAAAGGCATCCGCCTTGATCTTCAATTAGTTCATAGGGATCAGATCTGGACTAGATTCTTTAAGATTTGCCAGCGTTTTCTTTCAGTCTCCAGCAGTTTTACCCCTAACTCTGATGCTCTGGTCTAGGGAGTGTACTTCTGTGTTCTTCATTTGTAGTGGACCTTTTTCCATAAGCAGTTTTCTTTAACTTCTGTTATCTTTCCACCTCCAAATTAGATGCTTCATTCCCTGTTTCAATAAGTACAGACTGGATGGAGTAGAAGTAACATACTAATCTATAACCGTGGAGACCCAAGTTTGAATCCTAGCAAGAGCACCTCTCCATTAAGTGTCCTTGGTTTAAGTATTTAAAACAAAAAGATATTTTCTCTTTGGGTATAGGAATAAAAGTTAAATTTTTTGCAAATGTATGATTATACTCAAGAAATATATTCTTATCAAGGTATATTTTATTATATTTACAGTAGAAAATAGAGATCAGAGATATAAAAATTAAATGGTGGAATTAAATGAAATTATAAATAGAACCTTTGTAGCGCATCAAAATAGATTTAAAAGGTAGACTTCAACAAAGAAGTGTATCGAACATATAGTGCTTCAATCTTAAAGTGCTTCAATCTTAAAGTGACAAATATTCAGTCAATGTACACATATAAAAGTGCAATGTGCCATAGAACACAGTAAAGTGCAACAATGTATAGAATTCCAGCAGTGCAATGGGTATAAGAGAGTCTATAAAGTGCAACAGTGTCCGAATGTGCAAAATGTGCAAATTCAGTGATATATAATACAACGGTAGGAATACCAGTGGAAAAAATTCCTTAAAATTTAATTAATCTTCTTTATGTTCAAGCGATGCACAAATGTAGTCCTCCTTTCTTGGTCTGTATATCTCTTGCCGTCTCTCAATAATGGAGAGGGTAGCCAGAAAGGAGAAAAAAGTGAGAGAAAAAAAGGAGGGGAAAAAGAGGAGAATTCGAGGGGAGAGAAAAAATGAAAAATAATCGTGCAGAAAATCCCAATTAATTATGGCAGATAAATCACTCGTAGGAATATGGAAACTCACATTTATAAGAGCCAAAAAAAATCCCTGGCTCTAGGTTTAGGAGCTTCCAGCCATATAGAGGGTGGCGTATCCCTTCTTAAGTCTTCAACTCTGATTGCAATGGCTACAATAAAATAATGGACAGCGCTCCCATAGTATATTACCGTTTAAAAAATGAAAGGGGTGGTAATGTATTGAACTCACCAAATATGGAGCCTCTTCCACACAGGCTCACTCAATACAGCATCAGGTACACTATGGTGGATACCCAGAACCTCTTCCCAACCGTCTGAGGGCCAAATATCAGGAGCTTCCAAGCGGTGGCAAGTGTATATCCAAGGAGAGTAGTCAATAGAATATAAACCATATAGAATTTATTGTATATTAACAGCCTTCCTCAGTCGGTATATTTAGGTGCACTATTGTCCAAAAGATCTCCAAACAGGAGCAAAAGTAAAAAAGTCCTCTTTTATAGTCCTTTCATGGGATTATGTGAACCACATGAGCAGCACAATACTTCCTGAATTCGGTTGTGTGACCTCAGTGATTTCATATCCGGTTCATTACCCAGAGGTGCTTTGCGGCAATCACCCGGTGGAGTAAACAAAAATGGCTCACCGACAATCAGGAAGAGGAAGTAAATGAAGACTGCTGCTGCTCAGATAAGCAACAAACAAAAATAAAAATAAATATAAATGGAGCCTGAAGATAAATGTCCCTCTGTGTATGCATCACAAGTCCACAAAGGGGCACACTGTACCAGAATAGCACAGTAACTCTGTGCTCAATATCCAAACCATATAAGAAAAAACGAAACCATATATACAAAACACATTACATAAAAAACATTATATAAAAACAAGTATTAACATTAACATCAATAAGATCATATGTACCACATGCCAACTAAGAGTACACATGCCCATAAAGGATCGATAATAAAAAAAAATTAAATAAAAATAAAAAATATATATTTAAAGAAAAAAGTCTATATGATTATCCTAAAAGGGAAGTTCTGCATATTATATATTATCTAGATCTAAAATGCTAATTATTAAATGCTAATTATTAAAAAAGGTGGGGAGGGAAAGGGAGCAAATAAACCACTGTCTAACGCATCCAAATTTAATCCATTTAGATAGGAAGGACATATTATATACAGTCAGGTCCAGAAATATTGGGACATCGACACAATTCTAACATCTTTGGCTCTATACACCACCACAATGGAGTTGGAATGAAACAAACACAATGTGCTTTAACTGCAGACTGTCAGCTTTAATTTGAGGGTATGTACATCCAACTCAGGTGACGGTGTAGGACTTACAGCAGTTTGCAGATGTGCCTCCCACTTGTTAAGGGACCAAAAGTAATGGGACAATTGGCTTCTCAGCTGTTTCATGGCCAGGTGTGTGATATTCCCTCATTACCCCAATTAAAATGTGCAGATAAAATGCCCAGAGTTAATTTCAAGTGTGCTATTTGCATTTGGAATCTGTTGCTGTCAACTCTCAAGATGAGATCCAAATAACTGTCACTATCAGTGAAGCAAGCCATCATTAGGCTGAAGAAACAAAAAATCAAAAATATATATTTAAAGAAAAAAGTCTATATGATTATCCTAAAAGGGAAGTTCTGCATATTATATATTATCTAGATCTAAAATGCTAATTATTAAAAAAGGGGGGAGGGGGGGAGGTAAAGGGAGCAAATAAACCACTGTCTAACGCATCCAAATTTAATCCATTTAGATAGGAAGGAGATATTATATACCTGTGTAATATATACATATATATACACATGTATATAAATGAATGGGTATAGTAATGAGCATAAATATCTTAAGATTGAGCACCCAAGATACCTGTTTTTTATTTTCTGCCGAAAATCCATAAAGACCTAGAAAGACCACCCGGGAGACCTATTGTATCTGGCATAGGCTCTGTGTCCAGTAGGCTTTCAGAGTATCTTGATAAACAATTACAACCCTATGTTGTAACCACAGAAGCCTACTTGAAAGATACTATTGAGATTATTAATTTATTGGCCGAGATAGAATGGAAGGTAGGAGATATATTGGTTACGAGTGACATACAGTCGCTGTATACCATTATACAACATGACAAGGGCGTTGAAGCCATAGAATTTTTTCTGAGAGAAGGTAATATGTTACAACCAGAGTAGATAGACTTTATTTTGAATGGAATCAAACTTATCTTGGAACACAATTATTTTTGGTTCCAAGAGGATTTCTATCTTCAAATATCAGATACAACTATGGGGACAAGATTTTCCCCTAGTTTTGCAAATTTATTTATGGCATATTGGAAGAATACCTTTTTAACCACCTGGAAACCACATCTAATTACTTATCGGAGATATATTGACGATATATTCTTTATCTGGAGGGGAGAAGATGGAAGCCTCCAACAATTCCTCGATTTTTTTTTTGGGGAATAACGACAGGAGGAATTATCCTAACTACTGTTATAAGTGATTCAGAGGCTATTTTTTGGGATCTTATGATCTATATAGGAAACGGCACTATAAAAACGAAATCTCACTTTAAAGATGTAGACTGTAATAGTTACTGAAGGGACAGTTTATGAGGAGGAGGAATTGTACGGATATTTCGGATTATGACACGCAATCCCTTAAACTACATTCAGAATTTGCTGATAAGGGTTATAGGACACATACTTTGGACGAAAGAAGGATGGAAGTTAGGACAATGGAAAGATCAGCCTTATTGAAGAAAAAGGATATGATGGGAAAAAGAAGTTCAGTGAAGATGTACCCTTTGTTTTTTCATTTAATCCTTTTAATAAAGAGATTAGAAGGAGTATTAAGAGACACTGGCCTATCCTATGTAAAGACCCTATGCTGAAAGATAATTTACCAATAATACCACGGATTATTTGTAGGGGAACAAGCAATTTAAAGATGGAACTCACACATAAATTAAAGAAAAAGAAACCCACTAATCATTTTGGCATAAGAGCAGGATTCCATCAATGTGGTAATTGCTTGAATTGCAGAAATACTAGAGGGAAGAAGAATACGATAATAGAGATAGAAAGAAATGGTGAGACCATCAAACTGAGAGAAGTGATGACTTGCGTCTCTAGAAACGTAATATATGTTCTAACTTGTCCTTGTGGACTGAACTATGTGGGTCGCACCACAAGGCATTTGAATAAACGAATACAAGAACACATACGGAATATCCGGAATGGTTTTGAAAAACATAGTGTGTCATTACATTTCAAACTTAAGTATAATCAGAATCCGGAGGGCCTTGTTTTTAGAGCGGTCAAGAAATTGGAACCTTTTTGGAGAGGTGGTAGCTTGGAGAAGAGATTAGGTAAAGAAGAGATGAAATGGATCTACTTGAAGAATTCATTACAACCATACGGACTGAACGCTGATTTCGAACTCTGCCATTTCCTTAATGAATAATGGTCTTTTTTGTTGCCACTCTAATTCCTTTATATACGTACTTCTATTGCATATTTTCTTCTTTCCTCCCGACTTTAGATGCAGCAAATATATTTATCTCTCCCCCCCTTTATATATGTATACATAAGTATATATTACATAATATTTCCTTCCTATCCAATTAGAGGAATTACAGACGTGATAGACTGTGGTTTATTACATGCAGTAAATTACTATTGTGCTGTTACAGTTATATTCATATTCATTTAGATGGGGATTTTTACGGTATAGATAGTGCTTATGCTGCCACCTAGTGGACTTTCTGTATTGTACATGCTTTTCTCTGTTCCCTCGCTTTATGATGATGCGCTTCCTGTGTGTGTGAAGTCCCACCCTTCTTTGTAAGAGCTGTATCATGGTGTAGTTATCAAGCAGCACATGTCTCTTCATCATCGCAAGCTAAGGACAGCATCATCTTTTGACCGCATAAAACATATCATTCCATTATCTGCTGTATCCTGTGATCTGCTGTAACCTGATGTACGGAATAAAGCAAGTCGTGGAAAGAAACGATGTTTTGGTGAGTTCAGCTATCTGATAAGGATTGTCCTCAGTGATTGCATCTACTTATACAGGCCAGGCATAGAGGTCTCTGCAAGGGATAAATCGCTATACAACGATCGGAGTCAGAATAGTCAAAAGATGTGTAGAATCATACAGACTGCTACTATATATGTGTGTGCTTAATCTGCAATCAAGCTCAGTGCCATCGGCCATCTTGGGGAAGCACATGGTCGCACAAGCTTACTGCATCTCACTTATACTGCATCTCACTGAATATTGAAAACGGTTTCTCTGCATTTAACTGTATTACCTGCCTGTCTAAGCTGCCGTTCATCTTCTTAAAGAGACAGTACTATTTTTGCAAAAACATATAAAATGTCCAGACAAGGTTCTGTGCACTCTATTATGGCTGAACCGACGCAGATTCATCATGTCCCTGAACCCGCAGACGTGCAAGGAGCAGATTCTGCAGAGTTTGCCGAACAGAGTGTAAAACCCAAACGCACAATAAAACCGACACAGAAACTCAGAGAAAACTATGAATGCACTAGAGATGAGCTCTCCAGCAATCTGACGGACCTGTGGGACAGAACGTCACAATGCATGTCAGTTTTACCACACTTTAACAATCACCCAGCTGAATTAAGAGACTCTATAGATCGTCTGTCTGCTGCATATAAACGTTACCAGAGGCTGTTTGCAAAATACACAGACTTCTTGCAGGACTCTAATATGAAAGACTTTTCAGCAGAATTGACCAAGACTGATGCACTAAACCAACAAAGAGACCTCTTAGTGCAAGTTGCCAAAGAAGGGGCAGAATTCCGCATTGCTCAACTGCAAGAGACCAGATTGCACAAATCCACATCAACCAAGCACACTGCACATTCTTCTAGATCCTCTCGCTCCAGACATTCAACGTTAAGCGACAAGCTAATAGAGGCCCGCGCTGAAGCGGAGTCAAAGAAAGTGCAAAGCTCCTTTGCTAAAAAACAAGCAGAGTTAGAAGCTCACAGCAATGTCCGCCAAGCAGAGTTAGAAGCTCACAGCAAAGTCCGCCAAGCAGAGTTAGAAGCTCACAGCAAAGTCCGCCAAGCAGAGTTAGAAGCCCGCCAAGCAGAGACAGAATCCCAAATCAAGATTCTGCAAATGGAAAAGGAGGAAGCAGCTGCCGTAGCGAGGCTGAAGGTCCTCGAAGAAGCAATGGGACAAAGTACTAATGCAGACTGCCCTATCCCAGCAGAACTGGAAGACCCAGTCAAACGCACTAGTGAATACGTATTAAATTATAACATTTGCAACAATACACAGTCATCTCCTGTACCTCCTCCCAACACTGTTCTGACTCTCAATGCAGAGACCTCTCAGCTCCAAATGCCTGAGCCTCTTCCAGTCCACAACACAAGAACATCTACGCAGCAAACCACATCAACTCATTCTGCCAGCAAGGTGAATCCCAGTGACAAGCCGCAGCTCAAGCCGCAGCCAGCAGAAGCCTTAGAGACTACACCAAAGTTAAACGCTCTTGCAACGTCATTTTATCCTGGTAAACCTCACCCTTCATCACCAGAGAGCTTTAACACCCAAGCGGTTCCTCAAGTTACTTTGGCACCAAAGAGTGAGAGATCAGACTTGACTGACTTCGCCAGATATATGATTAGGGATGAGCCGAACACTCCCCGAGTTCGGTTCGAGCCCGAACCGAACTTCCCATTTGTTCGGGACCGAACCCGAACCCCCATGCAAGTCAATGGGGCTGAAAATTCGGTTTTTTAGAGTGCCCTCCAAGAGGGCATATATGCTACATATTTGCCATAAAAGGTGTATGGGGGTCTGGGTAGTGCCCTGGGGGACAGGAAACAAGGACAAAAAGTTTTAAAAAAACGTTTTTAAAGGGACAGTGAGTTTTCCATGAAATAAGGGTTAAAAATAAAAACGAAAAATTACTTCAAATATTGTGCCTAGGATGTCCCCATAACCTGCCCGTGAAGTGGCGGATTTCTAGGATGTATAGAAACACTTAAAAACAAAAAAATGACGTTTCATATGACGGTAAATGCTTTTCCTTTAATCTATCCATAAACAACTGCTTGGGGCGGCAGCCTGTATGAAAACACATTTTAGGACGCGCAGAAAAAGTTTAGTTTTTTTTTGGCTAAATTATCGTGAAACTTATGCAGGCTTTGGATGAAAGTAACAATAGGTGCTTTAAAATTGGGCTTTTAGCGTCGGCAACAGTGCCGTCACACCGTAACCCCTCTGAGGATATGAATCTGATATAGGCGTGAATGGCAGTGCACCCAGATATTGTGCCTTTAATGCCAGGCCATCAAGTATCATCATACAGTAACCCCTCTGTAGTATTGTGGAAGAGTGCAGGGGTGGACCATGTGGTCCTATAATGAAAAGATATGATTCTGGTCAAGGCGTCAGTGCACCCAGATATTGTGCTTTTGGTGCCAGGCCTGCAAGTGCCATCATAATACAGTAACCCCTCTGTGGTATAGTGGAAGAGTGCAGGGGTGGACCATGTGGTCCTATATTGAAAAGTGTTTTATTTATCTGTTAATGGGCGTCAGTGCACCCAGATATTGTGCCTTTAATGCCAGGCCAGCAAGTATCATCATACAGTAACCCCTCTGTGTTATTGTGGAAGAGTGCAGGGGTGAACCATGTGGTGCTATATTAAAAAGATATGCATCTGGTTAAGGCGTCAGTGCACCCAGATATTCTGCCTTTGGTGCAAGACTGCCAGGCCAGCAAGTATCATCATACAGTAAGGCTGGGGTCAGACGAACGCAGTGTTAACGTCCGTGTTGCTGCACATAAGTACGTCCGTGATAGCATACAATTGTGTTAAATGGAGCCTCACACAAGAAGTACGTCCGCACAGAAGTGCGGGGGCTGACGGACGCTGCAAACGGGCGCAGGTTAGGCAAGAACGTAATACTGCTAGAACGGATGTGCAGAATGCGCCACGTCCACAACGTCCGCATAGCTTTGTGTGTGAGTGATGCAACAAGGTCAGACGGACTGCATTTATACATCCAGCATTTTTGACGGACAGAATGTTCTTTCATTGTAATTTATTTTCCCTGCTACATCAGTCAAAAAATACGTCAGTGAAAAAAACGGACTGTGTGGCCACTACCTTGTCGTCAGTCAGTAAGTACATCCGTACTGCACGGACGCACAGTCCGTAGAAAATGCGCTCATCTGAACCTAGCCTAACCCCTCTGTGGTATTGTGGAAGAGTGCAGGGCTGGATCATGTGGTCCTATATTGAAAGGTTTTTGACCTGTTAATGGGCGTCAGTGCACCCAGATATTGTGCTTTTAATGCCAGGCCATCAAGTATCATCATACAGTAACCCCTCTGTAGTATTGTGGAAGAGTGCAGGGGTGGACCATGTGGTCCTATATTGATAATTTTTTCATCTGGTAATGGGCGTCAGTGCACCCAGATATTGTGCCTTTAATGCCAGGCCATCAAGTATCATCATACAGTAACCCCTCTGTGGTATTGTGGAAGAGTGCAGGGTTGGACCCTGCGGTTCAAAAAAATAAAATGATATAAATCTGGCACAGGCGTCAGTGCAGCAAAATATTGTGCCTTTCATGGCAGCAAGTGCCTTCACACCGTAACCCTTTTGTGGTATTATGGAAGAGTTCAGTGCTGGAGGTTTTGTGAATGCAGAAGAGGACATCCCCTATCTATTCCATTGCTTCAGCCTCAGGGGATTGATAACTGCTGATCCAGAACTGATTCATTTTTATAAATGTCAGCCGGTCTACAGAGTTGGTGGACAGATGCACTCTTTTGTCTGTGACAAAACCTCCAGCGGCACTGAACGTCCTTTCGGAAAGCACGCTAGATGAAGGGCAACCTAGTAGCTGCATAGCATATTGGCTAACTTCTGGCCAGTGATCCAATCTCAACACCCAGTAAGCCAGTGGATCATCTGCTGGAAACGTATCCAGGTCTGCCCTTGCCCCTAGGAGGTCCTGCACCATATGGTGAAGACGCTGGCAATGGGTGCCTACATTTGACGTCCCTGGGCGTCGAGGACTAAAAAAATTTAAAAATGCATCAGTCAAGCGGTCCTGGCCTTCACCGCTATTCCTCTGATCACCCGCAGCCTCAGAAGCACGTGTGTCAGCACTTGGTAATCTACCAGTGCCTGGAAAGGGGTTACACAAGTGTCGCTTTAGAGCGTCCTCAAGTTTTTTCATCCTGTGCTCCCTCTGTGCGGGCAGGATGAGCTCTGCAACTTTCCCCTTGTATCGTGGATCAAGAAGGGTTGCCAACCAGTAATGGTCCCTCTCCTTGATAGCACGAATCCTGGGGTCCTTTAGCAGGCTTTGCATCATTACGGAGCCCATGCAGCGTAGGCTGGAGGTGGCATTAGCTGCCGAGTCTTCCTGGTCAATGAGGATGACCGTATCGTGCACTTCCTAATCCCAGCCACGCACAAGCCCTTCTGTTTATGGGCACACAAAACCCTGCCTTGAGGAATCCCCACCTTCAATGCCCCCACTTCTTAAATAGTCCTCCTCCTCCTCATCCTCCTCCTGTCTGATCTGACCCGCTGGAATGCTGTCTGCAGAAAGACTGGGGCCTTGAGAGCTAGGGAAGGCCTCCTCTTCCTCCCGCTGCTCTGCCTCTAGAGCCACATCTATAATTCCCCGCAGAGTGTGCTCCAGCAGGAACACTAAAGGAATTGTGTCACTGATGCATACACTGTCCCTGCTCACCATCCTCGTTGCCTCCTCAAATGGTGACAGTACAGTGCATGCATCCTTGATCATCAGCCACTGGGGGGAAAAAAAAAACCAAGTTGACCTGAACCTGTCCTTGTGCCATACTCACACAGGTACTCGTTGATGGCCCTCTGCTGCTTGTGCAGACGCTGCAGCATTGCTAATGTCGAGTTCCACCTGGTGGGCATGTCACAGATCAGATGGTTTGTGGGAAGGTGGAATTCTCTTTGAATTTCTGCCAGGCGAACGCTTGCTGGGAATGACCGTCTGAAATGGCTGCAGACTTTTCTGGCCTGGATGAGAAGCTCTGGCAGCCCTGGGTACTTGGTTAGGAAACGCTGTACCACCAGATTTAGGACGTGTGCTAGGCATGGTACATGCGTCAATTTACCCTTGCGTAGGGCGGAGAGCAGGTTGCTGCCATTATTGCAGACGATCATTCCCAGCTCAAGGTGGCATGGTGTTAACCATCTCTGCACCTGCCCCTGCAGAGCTGACAAAATTTCTGACCCGGTGTGGCTCCTGTCCCCTAAACAAACCAGCTCAATCATAGTACGGCATCTTTTGCTTGAGCCATTGCGTAGACCCTGTCAGGCGTCGGTTTAACTGCCACTTCGCCAGAGACAGAGAAGGAGGAGGTGGTGGTGGTGGAGCAGACAGACCACATACAAGCAGCTTTCTGGAAGCATGGTGGATGAACAAGCTCCAGCACAGAGCCCCGTCTTGGATCCCTCCCAGCTGCAATCAGAGTTACCCAGTGTGCCATGAAGGAAATGTAACGACCCTGTCCATGCTTGCTGGACCACGTGTCTAAAGTCACATGCACCTTGCTGCTGACTGCCTTTCCCAATGACTCGATAACATTGTCTTCCACGTGCTGGTATAGTGCTGGAATGGCCTTGCGTGAAAAGTAATGGCGTTTTGGAACCTGCCACTGTGGTACAGCGCATTCAGCAAATTCACGGAAGCGAGCAGAGTCCACCAGCTGGAAAGGCAGCAGCTGCAATGCGAGTAATTTTGCTAAGCTGGCATTTAGACGCTGTGCTTGGGGATGGTTGGGACTATATTTTTTCTTTCGCTGCAGCAGCTGCGGCAACGTAATCTGACTGCGTAAATCTTCAGCTACTGGGATGATGTCACATTGTGAGGAAGGACCTGCTGGTACATCCATTACTGTAGCATCATCCCTGTCGGTGGAGGTTGTAGGAAATTGCATGGCAGGACATACAGTGTGGGTAGAGACAGATGAGGAGGAGGACCTACGCAAAGTTTTGCGCCAATGGGATGTGTGGCACTTGTTCATATGTCGCCTCAAGCACGTGGTACCCAAGTGTCCGGTGTTTATCCCACGCTTCAGCCTCCTCTGACATAAATTACAAATAGCAACGGTGGGGTCTTTTGTACATTTCTTAAAGAACTCCCAGACAGCAGAGTTCCTGCATGTGTTCTTTGAGACAACAGCGCTCTGCACCAGAGCAGCTCTGATATCTGATGCCTTGGACTGGCTAGTGCTACGGTTGGTCACAGAGGATGTTGTGCCTTGTGTTTGCTGTGCCTCCTCCTCCTCCCCCTCCTCCTCACTTGATTCCTCAGTTCGATCTGGCACCCAGGTGGAGTCAGTGACCTCATCATCAATGTCATCTTCACCCCCTATCTCCTCGTCACTGGAGCCAACTTGGCAGTATGCTGCAGCTGCTAGGGCAACATGAGTACCAGTTATTTGTGTGTCATCACTGGCACCCCCTTCCTCTAGGTTGATTATACTCCCTTGCTCAACCTCAGAGATTGAATCAGAGCACTGTACTTGCTGCGCATCCTCAAGCAGCATTAGGCTTGTGCACCGATTTTTTTTTCGGTTCGATTTGTTTGGATGTTTAAACTTTTCGATTCGACTCGTTTCGACCGATTTCTGTTTCGATTCGGTTCGGTTCGTTTTTCGTGTACATTTTTTTTCGGAATATCGACCATTTTTCATATTTTCGTGTCACTTTGCTCGTTTTTTGTATCGACTTTTCGGAAATTTCGGAAATTTTCGTTTTTTCGGAACCTCTGTTCTCCTGGTTTCAAAGTGTCTACAATAATTCTGGCAATTCTATCGTGTTTTTTTTATTAAATAAAGATCAAATCATGAATAGAGCAAAAATAAATTTCGATTTGACACATTTCAAGTCCATTCGAAAATTCCGAAAATATTTCGTTTCGGCTCGGAAAACTTTTCGGATCTGCCATTTTCGGATCTAAAAATTTTCGGAAAATCGGCTGCATCCGAAAACACGAATCGGGAAATTTTGTGAAAATTCCGAAACCCGAAACGCACATCCCTAAGCAGCATGTCACTCTCATTGTAGTCAAACAATTCAGCTGACTCCTCCGTGTGTGATAGCGAGGCTACGGCAGGAGTAGCTGTGGACATGGAGGCTGCATTAGATGCTTTGGCAGCTGAGGTGGACTGTAAAGCACTAGACGCCTGGCTGGCAGAGAACTCGGAGGATGAGGATGGCCTGGTTAGCCAATCCACCAAGTCCTCTGTATGTTGTTGCTGCTTAAGACGGCCAGCACCAGTTAGAAAGGACAAGCGTGCCCCTGCAGAGGATGCACCACGTCCAGAGACACAGTCTCCCGACACAGGGGCTGCTTGCCCTCTTATCTGTGGCTGGGAGCGTCTGCCTGTCCTTTTTGTTCTTTCAGACATGGTGAGTGATATATAGATTTATATATACAAAACTCTGATTCAACTCTGGTATAAAGATTTAAATAACTCTGGTATAAAACTCAGTGAGACACACTGATAGCTGGCAGCCAGTGACAAGAGACAGATCACCTTAATTCCCAAGTGTTTTAAAGAAACTAGTGAGCCCCAAAATACAGCGTGGTACTGTTTGTATGACGAGACACAGATCACCTTAATTCACAAGTGTTTTAAAGAAATTAGTGAGCCCCAAAATACAGCGTGGTACTGTTTGTATGACGAGACACAGATCACCTTAATTCCCAAGTGCTTTAAAGAAATTAGTGAGCCCCAAAAAGATTTGCTGGCACAGTGACAAGACCCAGAAAATCACCTCAATTCACAAATGTTTTAAATAAAGTTGTAAACCCCAAAAAAACTTGCTGGCACAGTGACAAGACACACATCACCTAAATTCCCTGATATTTGGTCGAAATGAGACCCCCCCAGACCCCCCCAGTAGCGTGGCAGACCGGCAGTAACAACACACAACTATCTCCTTTGAAATCTCCTCTGAAAAGCGTGCAGAAGCGCTGCGTGGAAACCTTATATAGTGTGCTGCGGGACTTAGCTCTGTGAGCCCATGATTGGGCAAAATTTGCCCAATCAGGACTCTGAGCGGTGATTGGCATAGTGTTCAACCAGTCTTGCACCAGACCTGTGGTCAGGTGCAAGGCTGTAGCCAATTAGGAGCTTCAGGCAGTGGGAAAATGCATTGTGGTCCATTGTGGTCGAACATGCGGCAAACACCCGGAAATGTTCGGGGTTCGCGATCCGCTCGAACAGGCTAAGTTCGGGTCGAACCCCGAACCATCCGAACCCGAACAGCTCATCCCTATATATGATACGCCGAGAGCTCATTAACACCAGACTCTCAAGGTTCGACGACTGTCCAGAGAGCTACAGGGCCTGGAGATCAACCTTCAAGGCTACTATTGCTGACCTCGACCTTACTACCAAGGAGGAACTTGATTTGCTCATAAAGTGGCTGGGGCCAGAATCCGCAGACCGTGTTAAAAGACTGAGAACAGTACATGTTGACCACCCGGATGCAGGTCTTGTTGCTGCGTGGGCAAGACTTGAGCAAGCTTATGGCAGCTCTGAAGCCATAGAAGGCGCTCTGTTCAAGAGACTGCAAAACTTCCCAAAAATAGGTAACAAAGACTATCGCAAGCTCCAAGAATTGAGTGATCTCCTCATGGAGCTAGAGTTGGCAAAGACAGACCCACGTCTACCTGGACTAAGCTTCCTGGACACTGCTCATGGTGTCAATCCAGTGGCGGCTAAACTCCCATACGGCCTGCAAGAGAAATGGGCGCAATACGGCTCAAGATACAAAAGTGACTATAACGTATCCTTCCCTCCATTCTCATATTTTTGCAGGTTCATCAGCGAACAAGCCTGGACAAGAAACAATCCCAGCTTCAGCTTCAGCGAAACCAACTTGTCAGCTTCATCATCATCACCAGCATCCTCATCAAGGTATGATAACACAGCGGCTATACGTAGAGACTTTAATAGAGCCATATCTGTTAAAAGGACAGACATCTCACCACCCGTGTCCTCTCGTGCAAACCAGAGGGATTCGGGTGATTGCGATAAAGACCTTAATCGTCAGTGCCCTATTCACAAGAAGCCTCACCCTTTAAAGAAATGTCGTGGCCTTAGGGTAAAGACTTTACAAGAGCGCAGGGAGATTCTTCAAAAACTTGGGGTATGCTACAGGTGCTGTGTCTCTTACGGACATTTTGCTAAAGACTGTAAATTTGTCAACAAGTGCACAGAATGCAGCATTGACAGACATGTTACGGCTATGCACCCTACTCCACTTCCAGACAACCCACAGCAGCTACCTACCTCTACACCTGTCTCAAATCATGGCGGGGAGCAACAAGGTAATGCTCCAGCTATAGGGAATATTTCTTCTTCATGCACGGAAGTCTGCGGAGAAGGCTTAGATTACAAATGCTGTGCCAAGGTATGCCTAGTCAAGATATACCCAGAGGGTCAACCTGAGAAAGCCACGAAGATGTATGCCATATTAGATGAACAGAGCAACAGATCGCTTGTTAAGCCTAAATTCTTTGAGATCTTCGGCATAAAGGGACATGCAACACCGTATACTCTCAGAACCTGTTCTGGTCGCGTAGAGACTTTCGGCAGAAGGGCCAACGGGTTTATGGTCTCACGTCAAGGGGAGAGAGGGAATACCCCTACCAACATTAGTTGAATGTGACCACAGATACCAGATGAAAGGGAAGAGATTCCTACTCCAGAGGCTGCATATCACCATCCGCACTTAAGGTATCTTGTAGATGAGATTCCAGTAATGGACATGAATGCTGCAATCTTGGTCCTGCTAGGAAGAGACATTCTCAGAGTACATAAAGTACTCAAACAGTGCGACGGACCAGACGATGCCCCTTATGCACAAAGACTTGACCTGGGCTGGGTAATAGTGGGCAATGTATGCTTGGATAAAATGCACACGTCATGCACGTCTGAGATCCACTCCTTCAAAACTCACGTGTTCGGTAGGGATGTGCGTTTCGGGTTTCGGAATTTTCACGAAATTTCCCGATTCGTGTTTTCGGATGCGGCCGAATTTCCGAAAATTTTTAGATCTGAAAATGGCAGATCCGAAAAGTTTTCCGAGCCGAAACAAAATATTTTCGGAATTTTCGAATGGACTTGAAATGTGTCAAATCGAAATTTATTGCTTTGAAACGAGGAGAACAGACGTTCCGAAAAAACGAAAATTTCCGAAATCACGAAAAGTCGATACAAAAAACGAGCAAAGTGACACGAAAATACGAAAAACGGTCGAAATTTCGAGAAAAAATGTACACGAAAAACGAGCCGAATCGAAAAGTTTTAAAAATCCGAAAAATCGAACTGAAAAAAAATCGGTCACAAGCCTAGTGTTCGGAAACAGACGTGTATCCCACTTCAAACCGTGTCCTCACCATTATGACGTAAAGGAGAAGCCTCTTGACATCATCTGCGTGTCCGACGTCACTCCTATCCTCTGTGATGACAACCTAGGTACCACAGTGTTCTGTACTACAAGTGATGACAACAAAACAGCCTTATCAGTTGAAGACAGAGAATTTATCAAAGTAATGGACAAAGAATTCTTCAAGGATGAGTCTAACAGCTGGGTAGCACCATTACCTCTTCGTGCTGCAAGGGTCAAACTCCCAAACAATCGTGAACAGGCTTTATCCAGAGTCAAGTCACTTCAACGAACACTAAAGAACAGACCCGAAATGAAGGACCATTTCACTGCCTTTATGAAAAGGATCTTTGACAATAATCACGCTGAGCCAGCTCCACCTCTTCAAGAACATGAGGAGTGCTGGTACCTGCCTTTCATCGGAGTGTATCATCCACGTAAGACAAAACAAATCAGGGTAGTATTTGATTCCAGTGCCAAGCACCAAGGCATATCCCTGAACGATGTTCTTCTCACTGGTTCTAACCTGACCAACAACCTCATAGGTGTACTCATGAGGTTCAGAAGGGAGCCAGTCGTCACACGCTGCTACACTTCAGCTTCTCTTGCTACAAGTCAGAGAAAGGAACTTCACATCTTCTCAGATGCATCTTCTGACGCCATAGCAGCTGTCGCCTACCACAAGGTCCGGAATTCCTTCTGGATCATCCAGAAGAAACAACAGCTGACGTCTTTGGTCTACAAAATCCTGACGAAGATCCAGATATTCGTCCTGAAGTTAAAACTCTTGTCACCAGAACTGCACAAAGACTCGTCTTGGGCTGTCAACGCTTTGAACGTTTCTCCAAGTGGACAATGCTTGTACGCACCATCGCGAGAAGCATCTGCCATAATCAATTCTAGACCACTTGTTCCAGTGTCTACAGATCCAAAGAACCCAACCATCCTTACTCCAGCTACTCTTCTTACCCAGAAACTCGGGACTGTTCCTGTTCCACCTGGAAACTTTAAAGCAGGAAAAATGTGCTACAACCAGTGGAAGCGAGTACAACACCTTGCCAACTGCTTCTGGAATCGTTGGAAGATGGAGTATCTTTCCACTCAGCAAGGACGCAGGAAATGGCAACACCTGAACCCGAACGTTCAAGTTGGAGATCTCGTTCTCCTCAAGGACCAGCAAGCCAAAAGGATAGAGTGGCCTATGGGACTTATTAAAAAGAGCATCTCTAGCGATGATGGTAAGGTACGTAAGGTGGAGGTGAAGGTCGCAAGACAAGGAGCTGTAAAGACTTTTATCAGACCTATCACGGAACTTATTTTGCTCTTACCGCTTGGAGACTGAACTTACTTAGGTCTTCAAGACATCTAGCAAATTACACTGTCGTTATTTGCGCTTGCATAACTACCGTTATGATGTTTATATATAGTGACATTTTCAATGCGAGACGGGGAGTGTGCTGTTACAGTTATATTCATATTCATTTAAGATGGGGATTTTTACTGTATAGATAGTCCTTATGCTGCCACCTAGTGGTCTTTCTGTATTGTACATGCTTTTCTCTGTTCCCTCGCTTTATGATGATGCGCTTCCTGTGTGTGTGAAGTCCCACCCTTCTTTGTAAGAGCTGTATCATGGTGTAGTTATCAAGCAGCACATGTCTCTTCATGATCGCAAGCTAAGGACACCATCATCTTTTGACCGCATAAAACATCTCATTCCATTATCTGCTGTATCCTGTGATCTGTTGTAACCTGATGTATGGAATAAAGCAAGTCGTGGAAAGAAACGGTGTTTTGGTGAGTTCAGCTATCTGATAAGGATTGTCCTCAGTGATTGCATCTACTTATACAGGCCAGGCGTAGAGGTCTCTGCAAGGGATAAATCGCTATACAACGATCGGAGTCAGAATAACTATACCCATTCATTTATATGCATGTGTATATATATGTATATATTACACAGGTACAGTCAGGTCCAGAAATATTGGGACATCGACACAATTCTAACATCTTTGGCTCTATACACCACCACAATGGAGTTGGAATGAAACAAACACAATGTGCTTTAACTGCAGACTGTCAGCTTTAATTTGAGGGTATGTACATCCAACTCAGGTGAACGGTGTAGGACTTACAGCAGTTTGCAGATGTGCCTCCCACTTGTTAAGGGACCAAAGGTAATGGGACAGAATAATAATCATAAATCAAACTTTCCCTTCTTAGTACTTGGTTGCAAATCCTTTGCATTCAATCACAGCCTGAAGTCTGGAACGCATAGACATCACCAGATGCTGGGTTTCATCCCTGGTGATGCTCTGCCAGGCCTCTACTGCAACTGTCTTCAGTTCCTGCTTGTTCTTGGGGCGTTTTCCCTTCAGTTTTGTCTTCAGCAAGTGAAATGCATGCTCAATGGAATTCAGGCCAGGTGATTGACTTGGCCATTGCATAACATTCCACTTCTGTCCCTTCAAAAACTTTGGTTGCTTTTGTAGTATGCTTTGGGTCATTGTCCATCTGCACTGTGAAGCGCCGTCCAATGAGTTCTGCAGCATTTGGCTGAATGTGAGCAGATAATATTGCCCGAACACTTCAGAATTCATCCTGCTGCCATACATGCCACGCCATGACACTACCACCACCATTCTTCACTGATGAGGTGGTATGCTTAGGATCATGAGCAGTTCCTTCCTTCTCCATACTCTTCTCTCCCATCACTCTGGTACAAGTTGATCTTGGTCTCATCTGTCCATAGGATCTTTTCCAGAACTGTGAAGGCTTTGTTAGGTGTTGTTTGGCAAACTCTAATCTGGCCTTCCTGTTTTTGAGGCTCACCAATGGTTTACATCTTGTGGTGAACCCTCTGTATTCACTCTGGTGAAGTCTTCTCTTGATTGTTGACTTTGCACACAACACCTACCTCCTGGAGAGTGTTCTTGATCTGGCCAACTGTTGTGAAGGGTGTTTTCTTCACCAGGGAAAGAATTCTTTGGTCATCCACCACAGTTGTTTTCCGTGGTCTCCTGGGTCTTTTGGTGTGTGCTGAGCTCACCAGTGCGTTCCTTCTTTGAGAATGTTCCAAACAGTTGTTTTGGCCACGCCTAATGTTCTTGCTATCTCTCTGATGGTTTGTTTTGTTTCTTCAGCCTAATGATGGCTTGCTTCACTGATAGTGACAGTTATTTGGATCTCATCTTGAGAGTTGACAGCAACAGATTCCAAATGCAAATAGCACACTTGAAATGAACTCTGGGCCTTTTATCTGCACATTGTAATGGGTAATGAGGGAATATCACACACCTGGCCATGAAACAGCTGAGAAGCCAATTGTCCCATTACCTTTGGTCCCTTAACAAGTGGGAGGCACATCTGCAAACTGCTGTAAGTCCTACACCGTTCACCTGAGTTGGATGTGAATACCCTCAAATTAAAGCTGACAGTCTGCAGTTAAAGCACATTGTGTTTGTTTCATTCCAACTCCATTGTGGTGGTGTATAGAGCCAAAGATGTTAGAATTGTGTCGATGTCCCAATATTTCTGGACGTGACTGTATATAATATCTCCTTCCTATCTAAATGGATTAAATTTGGATGCGTTAGACAGTGGTTTATTTGCTCCCTTTCCCTCCCCTCCCCCCCCTTTTTTAATAATTAGCATTTTAGATCTAGATAATATATAATATGCAGAACTTCCCTTTTAGGATAATCATATAGACTTTTTTCTTTAACCCCTTAACGCCGCAGGACGTACATTTACGTCCTGCATTAGGCGGGCTTTGACGCCGCAGGACGTAAATGTACATCCTCGGCGTTTACAGCCCCCCCGGGAGATACTCACCTCCTCCGGTCGCTCCCACGCTGCTCTGACTCCCGCAGAGTCAGATCAGTGTGATCCCTCCTCCGGCGCTGTGACGTCATCGCGCCGGTGGCGCGATGACGTCAGTTTCAGGCGTCCCCCGCCGGAGCAGGGGAAGCGCCTGGAGGGGAGGGGAGGGATCCTTCGGATCCCTCTATCTCACGATCGCCTGGTCCCCGGCGGCTGTGGCCAGCATCGCTGGAAGGGTCACAGCCTGACCTTTCCAGCGATGTATGGGGGGTTAACCCCTTAGTTGCCAGGTCGCGTCCAGGCACTAATTTGTGCCCTATCGCGGCCTATTTCCGGTGGGGGCCGCCATCTTGGATGGCAGCCCCCACCTCTGGGTCACCCCCCAGTCAACTGACGCATCGCGCCATGTGCGATGATGTCAGTTAACCGGGAACCCCCTAGCTGCAAAGGGATTTCCTATGGAAATCCCTTGCAGGAGATAGGGGGGTTCTTTGAACCCCTTTATCTCCTGATCGGTGTCAGCTAGGGGGTCAGCTAAGGAGCATGGCCTTTCCAATGATATCAAACATGACCATGGTAAAAGTAAAATAAAAGTGTAAAAAAAGTAAAAATAAAAATAATAAAAAAAATAATAAATTAAATAATAAAAAATAATAAATATAATAAAAAAAAAAAAATAGTTTTTTTAATGCAGCACTATTGTTCACATTTCAATTATAATGTGAACAATGATGCTTCACTAATGATTTTTTTTTTGGGGGGTTTAGCTAAAATCACGCAATTTCTCCCCAAAAAAAAAATGGGTTCCCCGTTCAAATTTTTTTAACAAATCTACCCAATAGAATATGACCGCAGAGCCTCGGATAATAAAATTAAAAAAAAAAACACTTTACACACTGTGGAAGATTGAAATTTTATTGAAAATTCTCATTTTTTTTAATTTTTTGTTATAGCATTTTGGCAGGGCATGACATATACATATAATAATGATATATTATTAATCTTCCGAGTCTGCCGGAAAGAACGATATATAATTTGTCTGGGTGGTATAAGAATACGTGACTTAAAAATGGTCAAAATGAGCTCAGCAAACTTCTACTTCCGAAACAGCGCCGAAGTTGTAAAATTACTCCCGTCCTTAAGGGGTTAAATATATATATATATATATATTTTTTTTTTTTTATATTATCGATCCTTTATGGGCATGTGTACTCTCTTAGTTGGCATGTGGTACATATGATCTTATTGATGTTAATGTTAATACTTGTTTTTATATAATGTTTTTATGTAATGTGTTTTGTATATATGGTTTCGTTTTTTCTTATATGGTTTGGATATTGAGCACAGAGTTACTGTGATAATCTGGTACAGTGTGCCCCTTTGTGGACTTGCGATGCATACACAGAGGGACATTTATCTTCAGGCTCCATTTATATTTATTTTTATTTTTTTTGTTGCTTATCTGAGCAGCAGCAGTCTTCATTTACTTCCTCTTCCTGATTGTCGGTGAGCCATTTTTGTTTACTCCACCGGGTGATTGCCGCAAAGCACCTCTGGGTAATGAACCGGATATGAAATCACGGAGGTCACACAACCGGATGCAGGAAGTATTGTGCTGCTCATGTGGTTCACATAATCCCATGAAAGGACTATAAAAGAGGACTTTTTTACTTTTGCTCCTGTTTGGAGATCTTTTGGACAATAGTGCACCTAAATATACCGACTGAGGAAGGCTGTTAATGCCGAAACGCGTCTCGGTAACGCATCTGTCCATTTTTTAATATGCAATTAATTTTTTAATATACAATAAATTCTATATGGTTTATATTCTATTGACTACTCTCCTTGGATATACACTTGCCACCGCTTGGAAGCTCCTGATATTGGCCCTCAGACGGTTGGGAAGAGGTTCTGGTATCCACCATAGTGTACCTGATGCTGTATTGAGTGAGCCTGTGTGGAAGAGGCTCCATATTTGGTGAGTTCAATACATTACCACCCCTTTCATTTTTTAAACGGTAATATACTATGGGAGCACTGTCCATTGTTTTATTGTAGCCATTGCAATCAGAGTTGAAGACTTAAGAAGGGATACGCCACCCTCTATATGGCTGGAAGCTCCTAAACCTAGAGCCAGGGATTTTTTTGGGCTCTTATAAATGTGAGTTTCCATATTCCCACGAGTGATTTATCTGCCATAATTAATTGGGATTTTCGCACGATTATTTTTCATTTTTTCTCTCCCCTCGAATTCTCCTCTTTTTCCCCTCCTTTTTTTCTCTCACTTTTTTCTCCTTTCTGGCTACCCTCTCCATTATTGAGAGACGGCAAGAGATATACAGACCAAGAAAGGAGGACTACATTTGTGCATCGCTTGAACATAAAGAAGATTAAGTAAATTTTAAGGAATTTTTTCCACTGGTATTCCTACCGTTGTATTGGATGTCACTGAATTTGCACATTTTGCACATTCGGACACTGTTGCACTTTATAGACTCTCTTATACCCATTGCACTGCTGGAATTCTATACATTGTTGCACTTTACTGTGTTCTATGGCACATTGCACTTTTATATGTGTACATTGATTGAATATTTGTCACTTTAAGATTGAAGCACTTTAAGATTGAAGCACTATATGTTCGATACACTTCTTTGTTGAAGTCTACCTTTAAATCTATTTTGATGCGCTACAAAGGTTCTATTTATAATTTCATTTTTGGTTGATGCAGATTTTGGTTGTTTTTTCTGTATATTGCATTTACCCCTTTGGGCAGCATCTTACTACTTATTAGTTATAATTTAACTATTCAATAATACTATAGTAATCTGGTTTATAAATAGGCGCCTACGCTGTATGAGATATATATATATATATATATCTTTCCTCTTTAATGGTGGAATTAATCTGAAGTGCAACACTGCCCTCTTGAGGATAGTAAATATTATATTTAATATAGAGAATAGATTGTCAGTGACGTCAAACTGACTATAATTGGAGCCGCACTGTTCGTTGCAGGGGCATTCAGACTTACACGACAATGCATTCAGACTTCCAGGACACGACAATGCAGTCAGATCATTCAGGACATAATGCATTCACGCAAGCAGACCATCGAAGGCAGACCATCGCTAGCAGACCATCCCAGGACACAATGCACTCAAGATTTCACACCAAATCTCTAACTCACATGCATTGATTATCTGGCATTGATAATTTTCACATATTCCAAAACAATCAAAGAATATTGCCGCTGTAACTCTTGGACAGGTAATGTATGAGAGAGCAAATTTAAGGTTAATAAATTATATATATTTGGAGTATTTCTTGCAACAGATAGACTGAGATTTCTCAGATTACTGTTAGATCCAGAATCTAAAATATTTCTATTCTGCAGATAGAGATATGAAGAAGAATCGGATATAAGGATTTATCCTAAAGAAATTGTTGTAAGATTGATATACCGATATATATATATATATATATATTGAACTTGGAAATTACTGTGATTGAAATTAATAAGCAAGGAATTATATAACTACAATATAAAAAGCAGAAGATTAGAAGTTTATTTCTCGATATTAGGGGAGGATTCACTAAATTAATTTTTATTACTTATCATTCTAAAAATAGAATAAGTGATAGCTCATCTTTTGTTGATCCACGTAGCATAGAGAGATACATATATCTGTACAAGATCTAGCTTGTTAAACATTGGTTTGCTGGGAAATACATGTTTCGTTAAGCAGAAATGTTTATTAACCATTTGTGTATAGTTACTAACTGATAAGGTAAATGATATTAATCATATATGGAGTTACTAACACGAGATACATATATTGTAAAGCTAGTTTCTATGTGCTGATGGATTTTGTGGTTTATAAACTTTTGTTTGTTTATGATATGAGATTTGAAACTTTTTTGTATACGTAATAAATATATACTGTATATATTTTTATCCGATTACTGATTGTGTTTTGCTTTGAAGAATACACTAGACAATTAAAAGAATTTAGGAGAATTTCTAGGAAATATAAACGATTGATATTTGTGTCTCGTATAAGTTTCTTATTGAATATAAATCTCGACGTATTGTAGGCAACTGTTGAGATAAGTCCAACATGTTGTAGTTGCGTGCAGAGATAATATTCCCAACAGTATAATCCATGTGTGGTATTCCAATGTATTAACCCCTTGTACACTGATCTCATAAAGCGCTGCGGAATATGTGGCGCTATATAAAGGATAATAAAAAACTCACCTGACAGTGATATCATTTACAGTAAGTTAAGCAGGTCTAGTCAAAGAAAGGTGCCGATCTAGACCAGTACCGGCTGGGTGGAGTAGAGGTAACATCGCTGCTCTGCATGGAGAGAGCCTGTGGAGACATGGGTTCGATCCCAGCAAGAGCTCCTCTCCAGTAAGTGTCCTTGGGCAAGACACTTAACAGTACATACTCACCACCCAGGACATACTTGAAAACGATAGAAATCTCAATGTATCCTTCCTGATAAAATCCTTTCTCAAAAAAAAAAAGGCTGTTTTGGAAAGTGAGATAAAAGGGCGACTTTTTCTAGAATTTACACATCTCCAGTCATTATCCTGAGCTTCACTTTTCTTTGACTAGACCTCACTGGTGTATTTTGGCCTAGGCTGACTAGGCCCAGGCCTAGGGCGGCACTTTTCAGGGGGCGGCGGCCCGCACTTGGTGGCCCCACCCCTAAAAAACTTTTGCAAAGTATTTTACCAGGAAGGATACATTGAGATTTCACTAATTTACACTTTCAATTTCACTTTCCAGGGGGCAGCAAAAAACCTCACCACTAAATGGGTTACTCACAGAGCACCGAAATGACGCCAACCTTTTGGTTTTCTGTAGTTCCCTGCACTTAGGAGAATAAAATTTCCCCACCCTGCAGTGAATTCACCATTCACCGCAGGGTCCCCAAAGTGCATGGAGTCGGCCGCTGAATGCTGCCACCGCAAACCCGTGGCCTGCTGTTTTCAAAAGAACTACTGAACGAAAATGTCTGGAATTTACATATAAGATCCTATGATTGATAATAAGAAAAACTGCTATTAAAAAAAAGGGGGGGAACTTTGCCCAAAAAAATCAGAAAAATGACTGAAAGGTACTAAAAAAAATCAATAAGTAAAGACTTTTTACTGCAGATTAAAATAATAAATGATTTATTAGATATTGCATAAAAACGGGAATATTTTTAACATTGAAACCTATGGGGTTCGCCTGAATAAACCTGCTGATTGAAACCCCGAACATCAGGGCATTTCACTGCCATTTCTCTGAGTCTCAGTACCACATGACTGGCTGAACCACGTGAAACGCACACGTGCAGCTGCCCGCCCTTTCGTTAACACAGACTCTATTCTGGACTGAACACCCACCGGGAAGGGAATCAAAGCTACAGTGCACGCTCTAGCAGTGGCACCCCACTGCTGACAAGATGGCTCCACAGCATAATTGCTGTGTTATCATATACACTCGGTTTTCTGGGAGTTTTACTGCAGTGGATTCTGATGCACTCATACACACCGCACATTGCATTGCTGGGAGTTTTATTGCTGTGGATTCTGATACGTTGACACACACCAAACATTGCATTGCTGGGAGTTTTATTGCTGTGGATTCTGTGATACACACTGCATATTACTGTGAGTTTTATTGCCCTGGAGCTCTGGGATATGCTCATACACACTGCACATTACTGTGAGTTTTATTGCTGTGCAGTTCTGTGATATGCTCATACACACTGTACATTTCTGTGGGTTTTATTGCTGTGCAGCTCTGATATGCTCATACACAGTGCCCATTTCTGTGGGTTTTATTGCTGTGCAGCTCTGTGATACGCTCATATGCAGTGTACGTTTCTGTGGATTTTATTGTTCAACCAATTAGAGCGGCTGTGATCCCGCTTACTTGACATGCGTGGCTGTTCTTTGTAAAAATGCTTGAATTTAAACATTTCATAATTTTCTTTATCTCAATAGATACATTTGAAATGGTATACAAAATATACAAGTAGGCACTTGGTATCCACTTTTAATATAAAGAGAGGAAAAGGCGGAGATCTAAGAGGAAAAGGTGGAGCTTAAAGAGGAAGGGTGGGGATTAACCAGGAAGAGGTGTGCCCTTGACAGGAAGGGGTGTGTCAAATTTAAATTAGGGGGTGCACGAGTTTAGTCAGGCCTAGGGCAGCACAAAACCTAAATACACCACTGATCATGACACTGTACATTCACAAACTTGTCCGTCACCCTTGCTCTTAGTCTTACTTTTTTCTATATTATTGCCACTTTAGGCTTTGGCTTGGCCAAGCATTGTACTGGTTAAACCTCACCGTCCTTATTCAGTCTTCTTGTACAAGCTCGTTGGTGTATATTCTGCTCGAACAAGTCGCCACAAACCTATATGTACTGTGACAGTGTGATTAGGGGCAGGGTGATAGACCAGTTTTGTGGGCAGGCAAATGGAGAGTCTTTTTCCCCTATAGCAGTGCTTCCCAAACCTGTCCTCAGGACCCGCTGACATGCCAGGTCTGCAGGATATCTGAAGCACAGTACAGGTGATATTATTTGCTGCTCAGTGATTGCAGGATTCTGTCTGCTTTTCCCCAAGGTGATCTGCAAAATCTGGCCAGGCAGAGGGTCCTGAGGACAGGTTTGGGAAACCCTGCCCTAAAGGGTTAATTCTCAGATGTCTGCTGATTTAAGATTGCCCTGCCTCTTATAGGTACTGTGGTTCCCTCTGGGACAGCAGTCTTTTTGCTGGGAGCAGCAGAGAAGGATTCAAGCCCTGAAGTCGCAAAGGGAAGTACAAATGCTTTATTTTAGTTTTACTTTACTGGTAAGTGGCTTAGCTGCCATAAGTGAGGGCAGAACAAATTTTCAGCTAGTCTCCAGATAAGGAGTAGGCTTTTGATTTGTTTGTTTTTATTTGCTTATTTGTTATACTGCCTGTACTGTGACTTCAAAACCTAGTGAAGCCTCGCACACTAAATGGTCTGTCCATTGGCTATATCAGAGTAGTCACTGGAAGGACTTTGTTACTATACAGAGAAAAAGGAATACAACAGACGTTCTTACTTCATCCCAGTCCTCCAGAGATTCAACCTCCTTTTCCAAGAACTTGGCAAAACCCACTCCTATCTTCTGGAAAGTGTCAGCAATGACCTCTTGGTAGACGGTTGCCAGGTTTCTAAACTCCCGAGAGATCTGAAGAGACACAAGATAACCTGGTCAGAATGTGGATACCAACAGGTTCAAAGTATAGATTTATTTTTTTTAGAACAAGAAAAAAGGTTGTCATTTGCACTTACCCCTGTGGCTCCATGAGAAACAAAACAGAAGTTTTGGTTTACTTAAATGGCCATTAAGGTGCTAAACCCACCTCCCACGTCACAGCCCCTTTGGTTAGGTGGGTCCTAACCTAATGAAACCAAAAGCTGCTTTCCAAGCAAACTAATGTCCTCATGCTGCTTCTCAGCCAAGAGACAGACTGTTGGGTTTATAATTATACCCTCACCAAAAACAATTCCACTTTGGGATTGAAAAAGAAAACATGGAAAGGGCCAGCAAGCAATAACGACCTGGCTGGGGATACAACAAAATATACATATACAGTGGATAGCAAATGTCTACGCACCCCGGTTAAAATGTCATATTTCTGTGACGTAATAAATATTAATCGATTAATCAACAACTAATCGATGATTAAAATAGTTGTCAACTATTTTCAGTATCGATTAATCGGTGTTGATCGTCCTCTGTACAGCACACACTGTTTAGAGAGTCAGACTGAGTTAAATGTAAATAACCTCCGCTTCAGAGCTGATTGGTGAAGACGCGCCGCTGCTTTAATAGGTATGATTTAGTTCTAGGGTTATGTCAGACACAACCAGTTTGTTTTTATTCTGTTTACAACAGTAGCAGAACTATAACACAAACCATAGGATACTGCCACTGGGTGAAGGAACTGTATGCCTGTGTTTTATCCTTACTTGAAGCTGGAGTCCTGTGCCACCACCACACCCTCCCTGCCACACCCTCTTTGGTCAGGAACTGCCATTCCCTCTCTTTGGTCTGGTCCCTTTCCCCAAACTCACTCCCACACTCAGATCCAGCCTTTTGTCCATACCCACTCCTTCTCACACTCAGGTCAAGTCACTTGAGCAAAGTCACTCCCTTCAACCTCCAGTCCCTCCTCCCACTCAGTTTGTTCACAAAATTATTTAAAAGGGACACTCTATGCACCCTGACCACTTTAGCTTATTAACCCCGAATTCAGGGCAACATCATCTCTATCCAAGTGCTCGTAGCCGCCTTCATTTGGTGAGAAAGCAAACATGGGCTTAAGCTGCGCATGCAACATCAACCCATCCCTCTGACCAAGCACTCGCCTACTTTGTGTGAAACGTACGCAAGATACGCAATTTGCATATGTACGTACACTACGCAAATTGCTTACGAAAAAGGGGGAGAAGGAGAAGTTGTGTTTTTTTGATTTTTTTTTTTTACATACTGTTCCTTTTAAGTAAACAAATTTTTTTCTATTTTTTTATCCAATGAATCGATTAATCGAAATAATAATCGGCCAAATAATCGATTTATAAGCATAATCGTTAGTTGCAGCCCTAATTCAGGGAACACCGAACAGCAAAGAAATGCCCTGATGGTCAGTGGTTTCATTTGACAGGATTAATCAGGCGAATCCCATAGGCTTCAATGTTAAAAATATTCCCTGTTTTATTAAATATTCAACCGTTTCTTCTTTTCACTTGCGGCGGCTTTGCGGCAGTTTTTCAGATGTGTTTGGCGGGTCATTCGCTGCATGTCTGAATGTTGAATTCACCGCAGGGTCAGTCACTTTGACTTCCCAAAGTGCGAGGAGTGGGAGCACCGATATGTCGGGTACATTTCGATGCTCTCTGAATAACCCTGTTAGATATTTCACATTCATTAAAAATTGAAGCAGACTAAGACTCTACTCCC
Organism: Leptobrachium leishanense; assembly: GCA_009667805.1. NCBI lineage: Eukaryota > Metazoa > Chordata > Amphibia > Anura > Megophryidae > Leptobrachium > Leptobrachium leishanense. Next base: position 51,214,427 of record CM019066.1, on the reverse strand, counting down.
AAGATATTGTTTCCTTGTATAATTTATTTTGTATATAAATAAATTTTTTTGCACCCATAAATATTTTCTCTTAAGTATTCGAGCTTCATGTGATTTGCACAAAGTTTGATTTGAGCTCTGTGATTTCTACACTGTTTGTACACGTATGTATACGTGTACAATTACGTTCTATGAGGAAGTAAGTAGAAGTATAGATCAGGGGGTCGCAGTGGATGTGATTTACTTGAATTTTGCCAAAGCTTTCGACACAGTTCCACATAAAAGGTTACTATTTAAATTAAGAAAAAGGTCTAGATGAAAATACTTGTTCTTGGATAGGAAACTGGCTAAAAGATAGGGTACAGAGAGTGGTCATAAATGGTACATTTTCAAGATGGACATCAGTGGTAAGTGGCGTCTGTTAGATTTTAATTTCCTGTATGAATATAAATATTCTGTGTTGAAAAGCCTGTTCTGATAAAATGGGCTATGACCCCCTCGTTTCAATACTACATGCACATGTTTTCTGGCTACACATTTCCTCTCGAGGCTGGCCAGGGGATGTTGATTAAAATAGACATCCTGTGTTAACTCCTTTCCAGGCAAAATAGAAATACCTGCGAAATCTATGTGACATCTGATATAGAAAAACCCATCTCTGAACCATATATGGTAATAATAAGTGTTTCTTTGTTATCTGTGATGGTCAAATTCTGATGTAGAAATGTATCTGTACTGATTGGCTGTTATATTACATGCCTATGTGGGGTGGAAATAAAACTCTTGTCTATAACAAACGTTTCTATTGGATGTTGAAATCTAATAAATTGGTCTGTCTAAACAAAGAAAAGTCAGACATGACATGAAAGCTATACCTTGTGTGTGGCTGATTTTGAGGTCTCTGCTATAGCGTAGGGTGCGTCCTTTCTGCACGTTTTTTATTTCAGAAGAAGCTTGCAAAGGTTTATGGAATTACAATTATGGTAATTATACATAGAACATTGATTTGATTAGCTAAATTTGTTATTTAACTGTTGGTGCCAGAAATGAGATCTAATAATTCAACTGTCTGATAAGATTTCTTTTTTTCTCATGTTAAACAGTTGCCTATATAGAAAAAGAGACTTTTCCTCTTGGTTTGGCATTTTTTTATGGTTTTTGTTTCAAGGATGGACACTCTCTTTGTCATGGTTTGTTTACACTCACCTGGAAGATTGATCTAGGATCATGCCTTAAGTTGTTATTTTGTGTTTATTGCAGTAAGAAATCGTTGATGTCCCCGCAGTAATTGACCCACGTGTGTATTGTAAAGAGTATTATATTGTAAAACAAATACAACAAAATTGTGCTCCCAGGAGAGGATATATATATATATATAAGCAATACGTATCCTCAGACTTCTACAGCGACCTCCTCCTTAGGCACGATGAAAGAGCAAAAAAGAGAGAATTGAAGTCTGTAAAGGATAAAATGAGATGACCATAGCATAATACTGTTATTGTGAGTAAGTATTTAGACCCCTGCTAGGACCACACTTACAAAAAGCTGAAAATATTCAGGCCCATCAAAAGTGCATGCCAGTTTCTTATCCACACCAACCGGCAGCAGGTATAACTCCTTCTCTCCAGTGGGACAGCTGTTTTGGCATACAACAGTAATTACCATACAGAAGCCTTTAGTGGTGGATCCGGCAGCCTTGGGCAGGATATACAGCAACCTCAGGACTCCAGCAGCATTAAGATAAATTAGGACATAATTCGCAATGAATAAAAATAAAAAGTGTGTTTATTAAAATAAAACACATTCAACATGTTTCGTTAGTCTAAGCTAACTTCATCAGGGATATGTATACAAATAAAAACCAAATACATTTATAATGTTCTTAATAGTCCAGTCAACCAATCGATATCCTCCAGTGAAGATGTCCATCTGTTCTTAATTGTGTCTCAATTGCATACACCAGCCTCTTGCAATCGCCGTGTATTTACTTCCTTGATCCACTCAAAACAGGAAACAGGAAGCAGAATCCTTAGGCGCCATCTTTAAAAGTCCTTTTTTGCCCTTAAATCAGAACTTATGCCCAAAAAGAAGACAAAAATCGAACACCACACAAAACTAAATGCAATTAACCACATCAATCTCCATGTTCAAACCCAACACCCCAGGTACCCAGTTCATAAATCCTCCTGCTCTCCTTTTTAGCCAGAAGTCTCATGAAGTCTCCCCCCTCCAGTTTGGTTTAACTAATTCTATACCTAACCATCTGAAGTTTGCAAAATTAAATTGCGGACAACTTAAACAGTGATTGGGGACACTATGATCTTTACCATTCCTAATTTTATAAAAATGCTCCATGATACGTACTTTTAGCTCTCTGGTGGTCCTGCCCACATACTGCTTGCCACAGGGGCATATTAAAAGATATATAACCCCCTTACTTTTACACGTGATGAAATCTTTAATAATATAATCCTTCCCTGTGACTGTACATCTAAAGGAGGTGCTTTTCCTAACCAAATGTGTGCAAGCTGCAAGGCTTGAGTATGTGTCTGTCTGTCTTGGGTCTGTGTCTGTATTGTAGTTTCGACGTGTTTTGGAGTTTTTTGACTAAGTCCATACCTGCTTGTAATTTGAGCATTTTATTTTAATTGATTAGATCTGGTTTCTTCCCAGATAACAAAATGGCTTTATCTCCCATTGAGAGACACCTTTTTTTGCGCTGCTGCCATTTCTTTTGTGTTGTTGTTGTTTGCTCGCGCGCTGTCTGGTTTCTGTATTATTTTTGCTAACTAATTTTTTATTTTATTGCTGATATTTTCTACATAATTTAAATGCAATGTTCGTTTTTTCCCAGATATCATGTTTTTGTATTTTATTACTTGTCACTGTTTCTAATTCATAGTTCTTCATGTCTTTCATGTTTTATATTTTTATTATAATATGCAGCTGCCTGTATTTTCTCTCTCTATGTATATATAGGGACTACCTGTCTCCTATGTTTTCTATTGCTTAGCCTCGAGTAAAAAAAAAAAGGAAACTGACAATAACAGCTTTGCTTTCACATTAACTTTCAATCGCGCCTGCTAACTAATTTTTTTTCTCATAAATTCTTGTAGAAAAAGTTTTCTTTCTTTGTTTTTTATTAATAGTTCTTTCTATTTGTGATATGTAGTAGTTAATATGATGTAAACTGAAAGATGTATTTAGCTGTGAGTTCTGGAATGTGTCTTATTTTCTTGCTATAATGGGATAACCAACTGCTGTTTTTTTCTCCATTATTCCTGCAAGACGAGTTATCTGTCAGGTATATTGGAAGGGAAAAAAGGTAAAATGGATGCCTGTAGCCATTTTGTTTTTAAAGACAGTCTTTTTCTTTTTCCAAATTTCCCTAGTTAGAAATGAACCGAGATTTTTTTTACAGAGTTCGTGGCTGGGTGAGATCTTATATATTTTTTTTAGAAATACCAGACATGAAGGAACCTTAAAATGTCTTTGTGTGATATAATGCCCAAGCTAAGTGCTAAGATCTGTCATAATTAAATTTATTGGTCTGTTTTAAGTCATTAAAACAAAAAGAGATTTTGTCTTTTGGGTATAGGAATATAAGAGTTAATATCTTCGTAAGGTAAAATATATTCACAAAATATATGTTTATAATCAAGGTATATTTTATTATATTTACAGTAGAAAATAAACTCTCTACAATATAAATTGGAGCGTCTAAGTGGTAAATAGTATAATTATTGAAGAATAGATTCTGTTAAGACTCAGTAAAAACTTAGAAAGGAGTGAGGGATATAAATTTGATATGACATGTAGAGACTAAATGTCTACATTGGGAGAAGAGAAGGTCTTTGTGTAGATTGACCTTTTGACACGAGATAAGGATATTAAAAAGAAATGGTGGAATTAATTAAGAAGTGCAATGCTGCCCTCTAGAGGATAGTAAATATTATATTTGATATGGTGAAGATATTGCTAGTGACGTCAAATTGACTATAATTGAAGCGGCAATGTTGGTTGCATTCAATCCCGTCAGTCCGAGATTCAGAAACTCACACAGCAATGCATTCAGACTTCCAATACACATGAGAAATAGTTCCCGAGATTCCAGGACATGAGGCATTCTGAGGCTAACACACATTGCTAGCAGACCATTCTGGGACAATGCACTCAAGACTCTCACCAAATTAAGACTCTCACCAAATCTCTAACTCACATGCATTGATTATCTGATATTGATAATCTTCACATATTCCAAACACAATTACATAAGGAATTCCAAGGCAGACTCATCAAAATCCAGATTGGAGAGGTAATGTATGAGAGCTATTTAAATTAAGGAATTAATGTAAATCTATATATCTGTAGATTTTTGCAACAGATAGACTGAGATTTCTCAGATTCTTGGTAGCTCCAAAAGTCTAAATATTTCTATTCTGCAGATAGAAATATGAAGAAGTGGACATAAGGATTTATCCTAAAAGAAACTGTTGTAGGATTGATACAAATATATATATTGAATTTGGAAATTACTGGGATTGAAATTAATAAGCAAGGAATTATAGAACTAGAAATAAAAAGCAAAAGATTAGAAGTTTAATTCTCGATTAGGGGAGGACTCACTAAATAAGTTTTATTACTTATCATTAAATTAGCTCATCTTTTGTTGATCCATGTAGTATAGAGAGATATATATCTCTATAAGATCTAGCTGGTTAAACATTGTTTGCTGGGAAATGCATGTTGTATTAAGCAGAAATGTTTATTAACCATTTGTGTATTAGTTACTAACTGATAAGGTAAATGATATTAATCACATATGCAGTTACTAACAGGAGATACATATATTGTGAAGCTATTTTTTATGTGCTGATGGATTGTGGTTTATAAATCTTTGTTTATGATATGAGATTTGAAACTTTTTGTATACGTAATAAATATATATGTTTTTATCCGATTATTGATTATTGTATTTTTCAAAGCAAAACACAGACAATTAAAAGAATTTAGGAGAATTTCTAGGAAATATAAACGATTGATATGTGTCTCGTATAAGTTTCTTATGAAATAATAATCCCTGACATATTGGAGGCAACTGCCGAGATAGGTCCAGTAAGTCCAATATAGACATATTGGAGGCTTGGCTGATAAGTCCAATATATGACGTGTTGTAGTCACGTGCAGAGATTATATCCGACATATCTTTCTTTGTTCTTTTTTATTAATATCTCTTTTTATTTGTAATATATATAAACACATAATAACATTATATAAGGATTGTTTTTCTCTGTTCAATTATTCCCCTTATCTCTCTCTTGATCTAAACCAAATGTGAGGGTTTTTTTGGAATGCAAGTTGGATAATGGAAAATGTAGTTATTTTTGTTGTTCTGTTAGGATGCTATAATGGGATTTGTTGTATGTGAGTATCTATTAGGGATAATTAGACAGTATATAACAAATTATCAATTATTACTATTTGTTATCATTATTGATTTTTAAATTATCCTGAGATTTAAAAGGTGTGTGGTTTGTTATTTTTCTCTGGTCTTTGAGTCCAGAACAAAGGATTGGCCACACCTTAATATAAGTTATATGTTTTGTATAAGGGACGTGCATGCCTGTGTAGTCTTCTTTGTTACTGAATGAATGAGAATCTCTATTAAAGATATAATAATAATAATATAATAATAATAATAATAATATTTGAATCCCCTATTAAATAATTTCCAAAATGACTGACTGAAGTCATTTACAGGTTCTGTAACTTGTACAATGGAATATATATATTGGTTCATCATAATACAGTAGGCAAAGAGGACATGTTTAAGAGCTTACACTCTAAAAGGATAGTGATATTGAAGAACTAGTTAATTGAGAATATGAAGTATTAAAGTTTACGTGGATTGTGTTGAAAGTGCCTACAGGTTCTGTAGCGCTGTACAAATGAATGTTAAAGTATGTTAGTACCTAGAAGAAATAAAAAAGAAAGAAAAATGAAAATTAGGCAGATTTGTTTGGTATTCAGGTGATAAGTGAGGATAGAAGGTTTTCTGTTGACAAAAGGAGATAAAAGATTGTAATTTAATATCCTAAGCATTGTTTGTTTTCTTTTCAGGAATCATTTTATTAATTAGGTCATATTGCTAATTGGGGATCTGTGCACATAAATAATTGATAATTCTCTTTAGTTTCAATTTTTAACACAAAAACAGGGGAGAACAGAGAATCTTCTGGGCGCCAATATAAGCAAATAATATATTTTAAAAGGCAGTAAATTACTGTCCTCTACCATTGTATCCACCATATGTGAGTAACACTACAGGAATAAGTGTATCTTAATATTGTACACTACATTAGTAGCCATATGCCTTGCCCATTGATTGTGTGTTGGGAACGTACAAAGCAAGTATAATGTCTGCCTATTATTAGTTTTATTTTTTGCTGTCTGATGTTTTTGTCTTTTGGTGTGAAGTGCAATGACGTATGACTGTACCCCCATTGAATTTTCTTGGGAGGGAATAAACAGGCTGTAAAATAGATGCACAAACACCTCACGTTTAAATGTTTGTTTTTAACCAATATCCTTAATAAAGATTGTTGATTTTAAATGTTTATCAAGAATCAATCTTTTTCTCAGGAGTCTCCTTTGAGAACTTTCTTGATAGTTATTTTGTCAATTTTTAACATGTCAATTTTTAATATACCTTTTTAGAAATTTTTCCCAGTTTATGATATCTGTGTTATGTTTTTTTAATTTGAATATACTGGAGAATGGAAGACAATGATGATCGTTGCAAAAGTAAAAAAAAGTTTTCACATTCTTCTCCTAGCCCCCTCTTTCTAGTGACCCCTCCTTTTTTAAATTCCTTTGTGTCCAAAATTTGCTGAACTTCACAAGTTTAAATCCATGTAAGTTTTAAAGTTTGACAGGTTATTAATATTTTTTTTTGCAGATGGACAATGACCCAAAGCATACTGCAAAAGCAACCAAAGAGTTTTTGAAGGGACAGAAGTGGAATGTTATGCAATGGCCAAGTCAATCACCTGACCTGAATCCCATTGAGCATGCATTTCACTTGCTGAAGACAAAACTGAAGGGAAAATGCCCCAAGAACAAGCAGGAACTGAAGACAGTTGCAGGTAGAGGCCTGGCAGAGCATCACCAGGGATGAAACCCAGCGTTCTGGTGATGTCTATGCGTTCCAGACTTCAGGCTGTGATTGACTGCAAAGGATTTGCAACCAAGTATTAAGAAGGGAAAGTTTGATTTATGATTATTATTCTGTCCCATTACCTTTGGTCCCTTAACAAGTGGGAGGCACATCTGCAAACTGGTGTAAGTCCTACACCGTTCACCTGAGTTGGATGTACATAACCTCAAATTAAAGCTGACAGTCTGCAGTTAAAGCAAATTGTTTTTGTTTCATTCCAACTCCATTGTGGTGGTGTACAGAGCCAAATATGTTAGAATTGTGTCGATGTCCCAATATTTCTGGACCTGACTGTATGTGACTATACTGTTTACAAATTTGACTTACGCCGTATGGAATCTTTTATATTCCCCTTTCATATTGTTTGTTGACACAATTTTTAGAGCATTTCTTTATGTCTTCTTTCCAGTGAGGCGGCAAGGAATATTGTTTTTCTTTTCATTCTATACATTTTATAAACACTGTTACACTGGACAGAATCTGTGTCCTAGTACAGATGTGATAGTAATGTCAAGAGTGCCCACATCTGTCACCTTTTATAGTCTGTAATAAATGCCTGTGCCAGGCTCAACCACCTCACACCCAGCACCTCACATACCAATTCCCGCACCCCTCATGCCTCACACATCTTAGGGGCTTTAAAAACATATAAGTCTCTGCAAAGTCTAAAGCAATTCATGTAACACACAGATCGTGTGTTCCGTACACTACGCAAACAACATAAGGCTCAGAACTTCTTACTTTATGTGTGCAAATTTCACAATGCCTGCACAGAATGATGTGCTCGCACCAGCAAATCCTCAGCTGCTGTCTCCCAGAACGTTCGCAGCTGTTATCGTTGGGAGAGAGGATGATGACAGCACACGGAGCATCTTTTGAAGAGTAAACTGGCATTGGTTGGATGCTTAAATTTTTTTTACATTTATTTTTTCATGTCAGGACAAGTAGATTGTCACAAGTAGATTTTTTTCTATATTTCCACATTCCTGCACTCCTGCCCCATCCTGGCGGTTCTCAACAGGTACCGGCCAAACCCTGCCTGCCTGATGTCTGGGTATACATGCGCCTGGGGTCTGAAATCTGAGTATACATGTATCTGGAAATACATGTGTGATTGTGGAGATGAAAAAAATGCACTAAGTTTATTAAAAGTTGAGCAGTTACACTTAATATTTTGTTTGCATCCTCATTGATGTAAATCACTTATTTTCCTTTACGTTTACATTGCTTTATGTTAATATTAATGTTATTTATTTTTGTAACTTTATTCTGAATAAAACATTTACCAGTGTCATTTCATGAGATAATTTAAAATGGTGTGTTTGGGGCAGAGTTAAGGGCACGGCAGGGGTTAGGTGGGGCAACTGGTGGCGAGTAACTCTTAAGGCCTGGCTAGTAGCTCAGGACTTGAAATTTTAAGCCCTGCTAGAACCTATCGCCTAGTATCCTATTATATGAATATTACCATAGCATTAAATTCCATAGCTAATGGATATATAATAGGTTAATTGCCTAGTATCCCTATTATATATCCATTAGCTATGGAATTTAATGGTAATATTAAAATAGGGATAAAAGGAGATATATAGTATTATTAGGTTTTGAAACCAGCAGTTTTTGGATAGTGCAAGAGACATGTATACAGGTATTTTTTGCACTCTTAAAATGGCCATACAATTTGGAGTATTTTTTAAGAACGGGTTATGGGTCCTCATATAAATTTCTCTTGTGTTATATGTTATAAGGTGGAGTATTATTTAAGATCTAGTTTAATAGCCCCCTTACCCTTCTTTTATAACCCTTTTTTAGCAAAGTTTTTTTATGGAGTTTTCACAAAATGTTTTTAGTAAGAATGCAAAAATTCTCCATTTAACTGAATAGGTTAATAAAGAATGCTCCTTGACCACCCAGCCTCTGTACATACACCACTGGGTGGTAGAGATTTGCCAGCATGTGATTCAGAGGAATGTTTGTATAATTTGTAAGAGTAAGAGTGAGAACACATTCTATTTGGGTTCTGTTTTAGCCTTGCCTTTGTTTGTGTTTACTGTTACATTATTTATTTATAAAGTATTTTACCAGGAAGGATACATTGAGATTTCTCTTGTTTTCAAGTATGCCCTGGAGGAGGCAGAGAAAGATACTGACACATCACACTTGAGCGATCACACGTGAGCGTGAGCGACCAGACACTGCAATGAGACACCAGGAAGTGTTAGACTCATGATGGATAGCCAGACGAAAAATAACAAGGCTTCTGCTGCCTAATTAACTCCAATGACAGAACTGTTCCGTCATAAATGCATTGACTTTAAAGACCCATGGTCCTTAAAAGGTTAAAAAGTCACCACTGCCTGGGCCCACCCCTCCAGAGGTGGAATGCCAGGGCCCGACCCTGGTAGTTATGCCACCGATCTCACCCCTATGTTAATCTCTACACTGGCTCCCTGTTTCCTTTAGAATCCACTTCAAAAGACTGGTGCTCCCCTACAAAGCTCTCCATAACCACGCCCCTGCCTACATCTCCTCCCTTATTAACAGGTAGGTCTCATCCCGACCACTTCGCTCAGCCAGTAATCTGATACTATCAGTTCCTCGTACCTGCACCCGCAACTCCTGCCTTCAAAACTTCTGAACCTGCTCCCCTTCTATGGAACTCCCTCCCCCGCAATGTCAGACTCTCTCCAATCCTTCAAGAAGTCCTCTGAAAACCCATCGGCTCACTCCATAATCTCCCATTGTTCATTTCTTGCTCCTACTTCACGCACAGCCCACGTCCACCCCACTACTTCTTGTACTCTAGTCATCCTCACCTCACCTAATATGTCACCTCTCCTCTTAGATTGTAAACTGTCGAGCAGGCCCCTCTCTCCTACTGTTCTGTGTGTGTGACGTGTATGTATATTTGTTATTCTGTCTCTTCCTTTGTACAGCGCTATGGAACTTGGTGCTTTATAACTACTTTTAATTGTACTTCTCCCTTATTAGCAGGTACATCCCGTTCTGGCCACTTTGCTCTGGCTATGATCTGATGCTAACTCCCGTCTTCAGGAGTTTTCCTGACCTGCCCCCTTTCTATGGAACTCCCTCCCTACACCATTAGACTCTCCCGTCCTTTCCTGCTCCATCTTCCCCACACAGCCCCCCCAAGTACCCCATATACAATACTATTTACCCTTAACTAGTGTGTCATTCCTCTTTATATTGTAAGCTCTCGAGCTGTGTCCTCCCTCCCACTGTTTTGCGTGTTTTAACTCTGTATGTACATTTGTTGTCATGTCTCACCAATTGTACAGCGCTTCGGAACTTGTTGGAACTTTATAAACACGGTAACTGTAACTATCGCAGTTCCATGCAAATCCCTTTACAATTGCTGAAGTGTATCCCCCGGTGTTACAACCCACAATAGCACAACGCTGAATGGAGAATAGCCGCAGTCTACTCGTCTTACGGAAGAATAATGGTGGTTTAGTTTGCGCTTCAATGTATAGCCGAAGGTCACTGCAGTCACATCAGTGTTGATTATTACCGCTATTCCGACCTTACGCTGAACTTCGCTGCCGCAATTGTAACCGGTAAAAATGAATAACCACTTTACTGTATGCAGCGGTTGAAAACTATTTATAGATCACCAAAAGTTGACCATATTGTGTCACACGGCATAACAGTTGCATGAATTCTACATGTACACAACTTTCTCTTTTGTGGTTTGGTTGCTTAGATGAGACGTCCTTTTGATACAGGCTGCGATAAACCAGCCGGCAGGACTATGGGTCTCGGTGCATCAACCATATAACCTTTGACCTGATATGTCCCTTTATATTCTGTACCTGCATTTTTAGACACACAGGAGAGACATACCGTTGGAAAGTCTTCAAGCAGTCGTCTGCACTTATCTTTGCTCCCTGTGAATCTCCACTCTGGGTCGTACAGGAAGGTGTGGAAGTTACGTATCACGGGGATCTTGGTCTCCAGGCTGATGGTCATGTCATCTTCCACCGTGTCCAGAGCCCGTAAAATCACGTAGCAAATACAAACTGCGTCTCTGTATAAAATAAAGACATAAAATATACAAACTGCTTATCAGGGGAAATAAAGAAAAAACACTACACGTGTGTCCCCTTGTAATACTTTTGGTGCTTTGGTACGGGACTATGTCTTGTGATGTCATGGAGACCGTTAACTGTGCCCAGGGATACTGAGCTAGCACCTTTGCATGTGACTCACGCAGCCAATGGAAAAGCGAGGCACATGTGACTAGTTTTTCCCAATAAACACGTGGATGCTGGATCTTGTTGATATAGCACAAGGAGACACGCGTCTGAGGAGATAGACGCTGCAGAGCATGCGGTGTGTGAGGCCTAGCAGTGAATACCGAAGCGGACCTTGCAGCGGAAGGCTGGCGTGGACGTTCCAACCGAGTGAGCAGTTATCAAACTGTGAGCAGACCAAAGTGGAGCTGTTAGTGTGAGGATCCGAGAAAGCGTTGCCGGAGCAGGCCGAGACCACTCAGCAGTTTGGCGCCATCGCATTACCAAATTAGACCACAGCAACCTAGCAGTTTGGAGCAGCAGCCGTGATCTAAAGCAACCTGGCAGTTCGTGGTACTGTGACAGCACCCTGGACAGCAGTCTGTAAAGTGGAAAGCTGACGGAGCCTGGAGTTTCCTCCTACGGCCTTGTGTGGCTGAACACAAATGGGAACCAGTACCCTCAACCCCTGTCCCGCTGAAAGGGCACTCTTTCCTTCTACACTATTAACACTTCCAAGCCAGCGGGTGGATTCACTGACAACCTTCTTGGGAGTGTTTCCTGCTATCGCATGTGTTATTCCATCTAAGAGCCCCAACGCTTATGTGCACCAACTATATCCGCCAGCCGCTAGGGTGAAGAGGAGGGTGGGTACAGGTTGTTTGGGAGGGAGTTGGGTCTGGTTAGGGAGTACTGGTGTGTTAGCTAGTCACTGTATTGCCTGCCTTTATTTCTCTTGTCGCTACATTGAATACAGACATATTGATTTACCGCAGTGTGTGTGTTGTAGTTGTTATTAGTTCCTGCCGGGAGACCCTCCATCACTATGGATGCCCAGACAGTGGAGGCACTGAAGATAAATATCCCTACTCCCACATTGTGGATGCTCAGGATCACCATGTTAAGCCAAGTGATGTAAATGAGCATGAGGACCTTAGGGGAGCGGGGACCCCGGCTCAAACAACCATTACAGATATAAATACCATATCCATAAGCAAGGCTGATCGCACAAGACTTCAGATGTTAATGTAAAACATTAAGAGACACTTTATTAAAACTTGTATCCCCCTTACTTGCCATAAAATAATTGTGCAGTTGCCTCTAATTATTTTAGGCGTAAATACTCACCTTTTCTCCCTCGGCGTGCGCTGCTCTTCCTTTTCCGCTCAGGAGCTTCCAAAATGCAGAAGTCCCTCTAGGTATTGTGATATAATCACTGGTCACAAATTATCACTTCAGCTTTCTGCTTTTTATTGTGCAGCCATTGCAGGGTACAATTTCACAAAATACAAAATAGTCTCCTCACCCAGGGGTATGTGTTTAACTTAACATTGGAACGGACTTGTCTAACACGGTGGACGGCGAAGCCGTTTCCCAGCCTATAAAAGTAAAATTTGGTTTACCTCACAATTCGGCTTTCCTCCCTCTGCACACAATACTGCATACTAAGGGAACCACACACACCTCCTTTTAAAGGGCAGGGCAATACCAATTAGGCCTCAGCTACAGTTAACCCTTTAGGGAAAAGGGAGTCCTCCATCCGCTGTCTGATAAATCTATGGTCTACCAATCTGTCCCAACCACACTGTCACAGTATATAATGCAATTTACATACAGCCAGGTCCAGAAATATTGGGACATAGACACAATTCTATCATCTTTGGCTCTATACACCACCACAATGTGCCTCCCACTTGTTAAGGAACCAATAGTAATGGGACAATTGGCTTCTCAGCTGTTCCATGGCAAGGTGTGTGATATTCCCTCATTACCTCAATTACAATGTGCAGATAAAAGGCCCAGAGTTCATTTCAAGTGTGCTATTTGCATTTGGAATTTGTTGCGGTCAACTCTCAAGATGAGATCCAAAGAGCTGTCACTATCAGTGAAGCAAGCCATCATTAGGCTGAAGAAACAAAACAAACCCATCAGAGAGATAGCAAAAACATTAGGCGTGGCCAAAACAACTGTTTGGAACATTCTCAAAAAGAAGGAACGCACCGGTGAGCTCAGCAACACCAAAAGACCCAGGAGACCACAGAAAACAATTGTGGTGGATGACTAAAGAATTCTTTCCCTGGTGAAGAAAACACCCTTCACAACAGTTGGCCAGATCAAGAACACTCTCCAGGAGGTAGGTTGATGTGTGTCAAAGTCAACAATCAAGAGAAGACTTCACCAGAGTGAATACAGAGGGTTCACCACAAGATGTAAACCATTGGTGAGCCTCAAAAACAGGAAGGCCAGATTAGAGTTTGCCAAACAACACCTAACAAAGCCTTCACAGTTCTGGAACAAGATCCTATGGACAGATGAGACAAAGATCAACTTGTACCAGAGTAATGGGAAGAGAAGAGTATGGAGATGGAAAGGAACTGCTCATGATCCTAAGCATACCACCTCCTCAGTGAAACATGGTGGTGGTAGTGTCATTGCGTGGGCATGTATGGCTGCCAATGGAACTGGTTCTCTTGTATTTTTTGATGATGTGACTGCTGACAAAAGCAGCAGGATGAATTCTGAAGTGTTTCGGGCAATATTATCTGCTCACATTCAGCCAAATGCTGCAGCCACACCTGACTGTAGGTGTCCAACTTGCATTGCATACGCTCTGCATATTGTATCATCACTGTGAACTTGCATACTTTTGTATGTACGTTCTGCAATGCCCGTGTAGAACCAATCAGCTCCTCTCTCTCAGAACGCTCGATACTTTGAGTGTTTGGAGACAAGATGATGTCCGCACGAAGACCGGCCAAGGTGAACGATAAGTGGCATGTTCAAATCCCGTCTGCCTAGTGAAACGCCTGTTTTCCAACAGTGATAGCTGGAAGACTGCGCTTAAGGGAGGGGATGAAGTTTGAGTAGAGAAGGTTGGATTGAAGGCGAGGTTTGCTTTGGCCCCTCAGGGCTCTATTCCCTAGTTGGCGCTAGCATTATCACCTCGATATGTAAGTGTTGGCACCAGGATAAGTGTGTTTAAAGCATACCTGCATATTACGGTCACGTTTCCACTCGGTTCCAGCCCTGCCCCCTGGTGGTGATAGCGATCAGGGCCAGCTCTTACCTTATCTGGGTTATCAATGCCTCCCTCTCCGCTCCTGGATTCCCTTGCAGTTGGTCTGGCCAGAGATCACATGCTCTGAACTGTCCTCTATCAATTTCCAGTCGCTTCATTTGCTCAGGGCTCTTGCATGGGTCATTGCTACCTGAGGTTCTGTCTGTATATTCTCTGCTGTGAATCTTGTGTAAGACTTTGGCCTGGTTCTGGCTATTCTGTTTTGTGATCGCTTTGCTCTGTATATTGATATTCTGTGTACCAACTCCAGCTCCTCTGATATCCCTCTCTGGTTACTGATCTCTGCATTCTATTTGCCTACTCGCTCTGGTTACTGATCTCTGGCTTATCTCCTTTTAACTCCTGCCCTTCCTGTTCTGTTCTTTGTATCTTGTGGTCTTGTTCTGTGTAATTAGCAGTCGGCGGCTGCAAGATGTACCATGTCGATCAGGGAAGGGCTAGGTGTTCTTTTCTTACCTCAGATCCCCGTCCAGAGTCTGGATGACGGCAGCGAAACTCCGACCAGTCTCGTTCAGGTACCTGTAGCAGGTCTGGAGGCCCTCGCTCATGGAGTCCTGGAGGGGTAAACATATGAAATCTAATACTATTTTTGTAAGTAACACAACAGTATTTGTGGACATTCAATTTTGGGACGTAATGCAATTTCAGCAGACTTGGAGCTGGATAACATAGGGGACTGGGCAGGTCCAATATCTTAACCATGTACAGATTCGGGGCTTCTGACCAGTGAGGGGCACACTGTAGTACAGCATGTTGTATCACATGGAGGAATATACTGGAGCTTTATGAATAATCACAATAAAACAGCCATTATGCCCACAAGGCTAAAACTTTGCTTTTGGGCATCAGAAGGTGAACCCAAACAAAACTCTCTCCACTTAGATTGTAAGCTCTCAAGCAGGGTCCTCTCTCCTACTGTTCTGTGTATTTAACTTGTATATACATTTGTTATTCTGTTTCATCCAATGTACTGCACTACAGAACGTCCTGCAGTGGGAAGAGGTAAAGTAGACCCCTATCAATTCCCTACTGCAACAGGTCCTTTAGCTCTTTCTGAAATTTATGACTCAGATTTTAAGGAAGAATCTGATAAGTGGTGCGATCATTTAGGATACGTTCAGCCATTGTGATGGTAATGCTGCGATCCATTAGAACAATGTTCCCACCCTTATCCGAGGGTTTGACAATGTTTTAATTTTCAGACCGTTCTTTCAGAGCTTTAGTCTCTGAGACTAGATTAGAACTGTCACGGGGCACCCGGCATGAGCCAAAGTGGCCCATTATCCACATTAGTTAGCCATTTAGGCAGGATTGCACTGGCTGCATATTACACAGGGGTTTGGGATCAGTGGCCTCGCCCACAGGGTTTTGCATCAGTAGCTCCACCACTGGGGGCTGAGGCCTCACCGCCAGACTAGGTACCTGCGGCCTCACCGCCAGACTAGGTACCCGCGGCCTCACTGTGTGGTATAGGAAGAGGGGACTCGCTGCCAGACACAGAAACTGTGGCCCCACTGTGTGACTTTGTCTTTCCACCTGGTCTTTCCACCTGACTCGGAAAATGCAGCCCCACTGTGGAACATAAAAACAGTGGACTCACCGCTAGACTGGAAAACTGCAGCCCCTCTGTGTAGCATGAAAACGGGACTCGCCTTTAACTTGGGCTGCTGAGCTTTTGCCAATCAGAGCGGAAAAAGCAGACTGTGTTGTTTTGGGGTTTTTTATTGCGCACTGAGAAATATTGTGTGAATAACCCCCACAATAAAAACAGATTACGTTTTCTGCGCCTCTCCTTCTCAGAAGGATGATTAGACACACAGGCTTTGCTGGGTGGTGCCACATCATTATCCACAACAGATAAGCATACTAGAGACTCCATTAACCTCTTCAGCTCCGTCAGTATGTTTAGCACCATGTGAAGCATAAAGTCCACCCCAGCAAGCATACCTGCAGGCTTTGTTGGCTCTTGCATACTGTCATGCAGGCACCTGGCATGAGCCAAGGTGGGCCCATCATTTACATTAGCTAGCCCTTTAGGCAGGATTGCCACTGGCTGCATATTACACAGAACAAGACCACAGGTTACATTGAACAGAACAGGAAGGGCAAGGGTCAATGGAGAGAATAACAATAGACTGGCACCCAGCAGTAAACTAAAGGGAACCCTTAACTAGGATACAGTCCTTAGAATGGCTGTCTAATCTAAAGGAAGGGGACCTCAGTGCTGGGTGACATACAGAACCAACAGACAGGACAATAGGGGCAATTCCAGAGACCTGGTCATAAACCAGAGCCGGAGTTAGTAACCAGAACGGGTAGTCATACAGAAGCCAGAGATCATAAACCAGAGAGGGACATCAGAAAAGCTAGGGGTCAGTACACAAGAGATCAAATAAGAGACACACAGATCAGAAATAAACCAGACACGAAAACTAAACACAGAAAAACAAGGCAAAATAACAGAAGTCAATACAAACTCAGAAACAGATACTGCAGCCAAAACCTCAGGGAGCAAAGTAACACAAATACAGTGCATATGCAGGAACCCTGGGCAATGGGGGAGGCTGCCTTATAAAGCGAGCGGACTACAGGAGACATGTGCATTTCGAATTCAAAATCGGAATCACCGTTTGGTGTTTTTCCATTCCCAAAAAACCCCCCCGAAAAATTGACCATCTGAAAATACGAAATCGTCTGAAAACACGAATTTTGGCAGCAAAACGAAAACTAATTAAATATAGGGAGATAAAGTGATCCGAAACGATAAAAAAACATGAAAATGACCCAAAACGACTATTAAGAATGCAGGCAATTCGCTAAAGTTTGGCGAAATACGGTGATCTTCAGTGGCAGTGAAATCCCCCACAGAGAAGCAATCGTTAATCTATTCAGAAACACCGAACAGCAGAGAAATGTCAGTGAAATGCTCTGATGTTCGGCAGGTTTAATCAGGCAAATTCTGTAAACTTCAACGTAAAAAATATTCCCCGTTTTTAGCCAATATCAATTAAAAATGTTTATTATTATTTTAATCTGCAGCAAAAAGTCTTTTTAGGCTTTTGTTTGGGATTTTTTCGTCAATTTTTTTCAGTTTTTTTTTTAAATAGATTTTTTTTTCTGTAACAGACTTTATATGTTAATTCTAGCCATTTTCGTCCAGTACCGTGAGAAATAGGTACTGCGTACTCAACAAATTCAATATTGGTTCTGTGACGGAAAAACCCCTCTCTTCCGCCTGTCCTGGCTCTCCAGCCACCCCCTTACCAACATCAGCCCAGCCGCTGAGTTGCTCGGAACTCAGTGCCTCGAACAGCCTGATCTGTAGCTCCAAACCTGTTTGATCTGATCCTCTGCCTTGGAGCCTCTTTGAATTTCCAGAAGGCCGCTCTGTGCCTTCTGAAGGTGAGAGTGGGTACCCTGAATGAGACACTAGACAAGCTGTATGTTCAAACAAGAATCTGAGACTTTTATTGAAAAATGCCACTATTTATGCTCAGGTCCAACAGTTATAATTTGCATACCAACCTACGAACATTGACCTACTAAAACTCAAATTACATTATGTCAGTTAGAGATTTACAGTAAACATTCCTTAGCCTTCATATCACACATCATTTACATAATCTATTACATAGAAACATAGAAAATGTTGGCAGATAAGAACCTTTCGGCCCATCTAGTCTACCCAATTCTATGGATACTTTACCTGGATTTATCTTTTGTTTAGGATAGCCTTATGCCTATCCCATGCCTGCTTAAATTCAATTACTGTTTTGGCCTCTACCACTTCTACTGGAAGGCTGTTCCATGTATCCACCACCCTCTCAGTAAAATAATGCTTCCTGATGTTAATTTTAAACCTTTGCCCCTCTAATCTAAGACTATGTGTCACGGTGGCCCCCCTCAGGAGCCAAAGGGGGGAGCTTGGTGCTGTGTTTATAATGCAGAACCCTGAACACAGAAATAACCAGACAAGACAAGACTGTATACACACACAAGGAACACCCTACTCTGGGGTAAGGTCCTTTGGATGGCCTTCTGATCTACACAGAGTACATGGTGGGAAACATGAAATGACAAACAATGAACAATCAGGGGTTAAACAGACATGACTTGAACAACGGTGCTAACTAGAAAGAGATCCTTGATGTGGTCTCTATAAACAATAAGAAGCTGTACTAGATACAAAGACACAGAACACCAGACTAGACAGGAATATAGAGTGTTCAAAAAATGTAGAAAGCTGGTGTCTGGCGCTTGCAAAGGTTCGTTCTTTAAATCCAGTCAAAAAATTCAATCAAAACATTCTAGGTCCGCTTAGCATCTCATCCACAGATTTGATTGAAGACACATGAAAATAAGAAGAAAAGGAGAATATTTTGTGCAGAATCTTAGCACATAATTTAGGTAAGCATGCCAAAAAAGGAATACTCACATTTGGGGTGCCAGTTGTAACAAATAAGCACCTAAACGTAGGCAAATCAGTGAATTTATATATCAGGGGCACTGATTCCCCTGTGTAGGTAGGACAACCAAAGATCCAGGCGCCGTAGAGATGTACAATAAAAGTACCAGACGGTTTGGAATCAACAGAATACGCTTGAATAGAGTCGGTCAATCACAAGTTTATTAGGAAACTTAGATAAACACCTCAAACGCGTTTCGCTACAAGAGCTTCATCAGTGAGTGTAATGCACACATTGCATCAAACCTCTATATATAGCTATAACATTACAATCAAGCCCATGAGTCAACTTCCAGGTAATTAATAGAATAAGTGTTACCAGGTGTATTCAATAATTAAACGAAATGGTGTTACTGGGTGTGTTAGATAATTAAACTAATAAGGTCATGTGATCCTCATGAGATTGGCATATGTCCAGACATAAATCCATTCTTAACAGAATGGAGAAAAACATTACGGTTTATTAAATACATAATTATCATAATACAACTAAAAAAATTATTTATACATGATTAATACAATACAAATGCTTACTAGTCAAAATTGATATAAATGCCTATTGGAAATACCTTGGGCATCGTAAGTACCCGAGAGAAGAGGGAAGAAATTAACTGTAATTGTAAATAGAATATAAAAAAAATAGACTATAAAAACTAAGCATTTAACCAACTGCAGACAATTAATAAATACATTACAGATAATTACAGGTGATATAAAAACCATATCAAGCCAAAGACACTCACTGATGAAGCTCTTGTAGCGAAACGCGTTTGAGGTGTTTATCTAAGTTTCCTAATAAGTTTCCTAATAAACTTGTGATTGACCGACTCTATTCAAGCGTATTCTGTTGATTCCAAACCGTCTGGTACTTTTATTGTACATCTCTACGGCGCCTGGATCTTTGGTTGTCCTACCTACACAGGGGAATCAGTGCCCCTGATATATAAATTCACTGATTTGCCTACGTTTAGGTGCCTATTTGTTACAACTGGCACCCCTAAATGTGAGTATTCCTTTTTTGGCATGCTTACCTAAATTATGTGCTAAGATTCTGCACAAAATATTCTCCTTTTCTTCTTATTTTCATGTGTCTTCAATCAAATCTGTGGATGAGATGCTAAGCGGACCTAGAATGTTTTGATTGAATTTTTTGACTGGATTTAAAGAACGAACTTTTGCAAGCGCCAGACACCAGCTTTCTACATTTTTTGAACACTCTATTTTCAGCGACTTTGGGGATTAGACGCTGGTTCTGTGTGTAAGGCTGCTGCATTTTTTCCTTCAGAGAATCGAGTTTTATATCCTGTAAAGAACTGATGTCTACTAATTTTATTCTTTCCATCACATATTTATTAATTTGACTGTTTGTATTTAGATTTTTGTCTATTAATTTTCATTAATGTTTTGCACTATAACACATTTTGGATCATGCACTCTGGATGTCTAATTGGTTTTAATTAAGCTTATTTGTTTCACCCGATTGGGTTTGAGCTGTAATTATTGGTACACATTTAGTAGTCATTAGGACTATTTTAAAGATACTATCAGCACTTTAGAGTATTTTATTAGGGGTACTTCAGCATTTTAATTAAATTTATTAGGGGTACTTCAGCACTTTAATTAATTAACTTATTATAGGCGATTTACCCTTATCTGAGAACGTCATGTCTGACTGTTAGAACACACCATTATCTGCAGTCACGTTGTCACTTTTATTCTTGCAATTTTGCACTTCCACCTTGTACCATTTTACACCGCCCAGGTGCACGTTATTGTATTGTGGTTTCATTACTGTTATTGGAATTCACAGCACTTTTAATTACATTTGCCACTTTTATTGTGCATATTGATTTAATATTATTAACACCACCTTTATAGATTATTGTACACTATATTATGTGTTGAAGAGTGTAATTGCTTCCTAATTAGACGCAGCAGTATGCTCTCTCTGTAGACATTAGTGGCAATCATCATACCTTCACCTTCCAACTGATTAATTTTAATCATCTTCATACACTTAACGAGTGTGTTCAACTATTCTCTGTTGGCTAGTAGAGACATTTAGTGGCGCCACACTCACATTGCATCTCTTAGACAGGAATATAGTCTACAACCTGCAGGGGAGGACTTCACTGGAAACAGATTATGCTGCAACCAGCCCAAACCACTGGGTGCCTTGCGATTAGGTCTAACACCAGAACAAGAAACAAACAACAGAGGCTGTAGTGTGGTACAAACAAACCAGAACCTGAAAACCATACATACAAAACACAAAATGGGATTAAGCAAGAGAATTCTCAATATACCAGGCCAGGAGTCTTAAACCAGAAATATCAATATGCGGTACCAAGGGGTTAGAAACAAGGATGGTCAGGATACGTAGCCAGAAGTCAAGAATCCAGGAGATCAAAAATACAAGAGAACCGTATACTGGATCAAGGAGCTGTAGCACTAAAGGCCATATAAATAGGGCAGTACAGATCATGTGATCACAGGTCTGATCAGACACCAAGACTCCTATACTCAAAAAGGGTTTAGAAAAACTCATAATCAGTGGGCATGGATGGAGGGAAAGTAACACTATGTCCTCTTGTTTTGCTACTTTGTTTCCTTTTAAATATACTCCCTTCCTCTACCTTGTGGATTCCCTTTACGTATTTAAATATTTCTATCATATCTCCTCTGTCTCGTCTTTTTTCCAAGCTGTATTGTTCCAATAGATCAGATTACTTTTGCAGTCAAACACTGTCCCAGACTCTTGACTCTTTAAACAGCTAAGAAAGAGAAAGCCCTCTTGCATAATCACACATTACTCAAACTAGTTTACGTTCTACATAAAAGAAAAGTCTGCACCTTCAAAACACATCTCTAAGTTCACATTTACATTCAGTAATAAAAGCACATTTAAAACTAAAGCTAAGCAATTTACAATACATTTAAAATCACACCACGCAATATAAATGAACATAAAGGGCTCTATTACATTCTTTGCGCAAACGTCAATGCATGCACAAAAACGCATTAACGCGAGGGGCAAACCCCTTTGCGCTGAACGTCGTATTACAATGTCTGCGGAAAAAATGCGCGTTAACGTCTACCGCGGGTGAACCTGTGCGAACACTGCGCGAGCGTAATGTACGTTGCACGTCCTATACTTAACATTGTGAGCGCAAATGCGTTTGTGCCTTGGTACGCAGATGGTATTACAATCTATGCGCAGTTTAACGCACAGCGTTTGCGCGCATAATTTTTTAACGTCTTTGAAAAGCTGGTGGTAATGGCAAATCTGAACGTCCTGGCGGAAACCAAATACACCAGCTGAAAAAAAAACAATACAGCAAAGTATAGTTACACATTCTACACATACCCAAACAATAAATTTGAGAAGATGTGCGTGTTTTTTTTTTGATGCAGCCAGTGGCGTCACTAGGGTTGGTGTCACCTGGTGCGGTAACTTATGGTGTCACCCCCCCCCCAGTTTTACAGATTTTTTTTAACTACTCTTACTCCTAAATCTGTACTCCCATATAACACTGAATGCTCATACACACAGCGCACATTACTGTGAGGTTTATTGCTGTGGAGCTCTCTCATATGCTCACACAAAGTTTTGCCAACTGCCAGCAAGTACGGTGCCTGTTCGAAGGCAGTGAAAGCACACATGGATATATATTGCCCCAGCAGCTCTGGATATATTGCCCCCAGCAGCTCACCCATGGATATATATTGCCCCAGCTCACATATGGATATATTGCACCTCAGCTCACACATGGATATATTGCGCCTCAGCTCACACATGGATATATTGCCCCAGACCAGCTCACACATGGATATATTGCCCCAGACCAGCTCACACATGGATATTGCCCCAGACCAGCTCACACATGGATATATTGCCCCAGACCAGCTCACACATGGATATTGCCCCAGCTCTCATGGATACTGTCCCAGCACACATGGATATGCCCCAGCAGCTCTCATGGATATTGCCTCAGCTCCTCTCATGGATATTGCCCCAGCTCCTCTCATGGATATTGCCTCAGCTCCTCTCGTGGATATTGCCCCAGCTCCTCTCGTGGATACTGCCCCAGCTCCTTTCATGGATATACTGCCCCAGCTCCTCTCATGGATATACTGCCCCAGCTCCTCTCATGGATATACTGCCCCAGCTGCTCTCATGGATAATGCCCCAGCTCCTCTCATGGATATGCCCCAGCTCATGGATAATGCCCCAGCTCATGGATACTGCCCCAGTTCATGGATATACTGCCCCAGCTCATGGATATACTGCCCCAGCTCATGGATATACTGCCCCAGCACATGGATATACTGCCCCCAGCACATGGATATACTGCCCCCAGCACATGGATATAGTGCCCCAGCAGCTTGTGGATATTGCCCCAGCTCATGGATATACTGCCCCAGCAGCTCATGGATATACTGCCCCAGCAGCTCATGGATATTGCCCCTGCTCATGGATATTACCCCTGCTTATGGATATTGCCCCAGCTCATGGATATTGCCCCCAGCTCATGGATACTGCCCCAGCTCATGGATATGCCCCAGCACATGGATACTGCCCCCAGCACATGGATACTGCCCCCAGCTCATGGATAATGCCCCCAGCTCATGGATATGACCCAGCTCATGGATATTGCCTCAGCTCATGGATATACTGCCCCAGCAGCTCATGGATATGCCCCAGCACATAGATACTGCCCCAGCTCATGGATAATGCCCCAGCTCATGGATACTGCCCCAGCTCATGGATATTGCCCCAGCTCATGGATATACTGCCCCAGCACCTCATGGATATGCCCCAGCACATGGATACTGCCCCAGCTCATGGATATTGCCCCAGCTCATGGATATTGCCCCAGCTCATGGATATACTGCCCCAGCAGCTCATGGATATGCCCCAGCAGCTCATGGATATGCCCCAGCACCTCATGGATATGCCCCAGCACCTCATGGATATGCCCCAGCTCATGGATATTGCCCCAGCTAATGGATATTGCCACAGCTCATGGATATTGCCCCCAGCTCATGGATACTGCCCCAGCTCATGGATACTGCCCCCAGCTCATGGATACTGCCCCAGCTCATGGATATGCCCCAGCTCATGGATATACTGCCCCAGCTCCTGGATATACTGCCCCAGCAGCTCATGGATACTGCCCCAGCTCATGGATATGCCCCAGCTCATGGATAATGCCCCAGCTCATGGATATGCCCCAGCTCATGGATATTGCCCCAGCTCATGGATACTGCCCCAGCTCATGGATACTGCCCCCAGCTCATGGATAATGCCCCAGCTCCTCTCATGGATTTTGCCCCAGCTCCTCTCATGGATTTTGCCCCAGCTCCTCTCATTGATATTGCCCCAGCTCATGGATATGCCCCAGCTCATGGATAATGCCCCAGCTCATGGATACTGCCCCAGTTCATGGATATACTGCCCCAGCTCATGGATATACTGCCACAGCACATGGATATACTGCCCCCAGCACATGGATATAGTGCCCCAGCAGCTCGTGGATATTGCCCCAGCTCATGGATAATGCCCCAGCTCATGGATATACTGCCCCAGCAGCTCATGGATATACTGCCCCAGCAGCTCATGGATATTGCCCCTGCTCATGGATATTGCCCCTGCTTATGGATATTGCCCCAGCTCATGGATATTGCCCCCAGCTCAGGGATACTGCCCCAGCTCATGGATATGCCCCAGCACATGGATACTGCCCCCAGCACATGGATACTGGCCACAGCTCATGGATAATGCCCCCAGCTCATGGATAATGCCCCCAGCTCATGGATATGCCCCAGCTCATGGATACTGCCCCAGTTCATGGATATACTGCCCCAGCTCATGGATATACTGCCACAGTACATGGATATACTGCCCCCAGCACATGGATATAGTGCCCCAGCAGCTCGTGGATATTGCCCCAGCTCATGGATAATGCCCCAGCTCATGGATATACTGCCCCAGCAGCTCATGGATATACTGCCCCAGCAGCTCATGGATATTGCCCCTGCTCATGGATATTGCCCCTGCTTATGGATATTGCCCCAGCTCATGGATATTGCCCCCAGCTCAGGGATACTGCCCCAGCTTATGAATATGCCCCAGCACATGGATACTGCCCCCAGCACATGGATACTGGCCACAGCTCATGGATAATGCCCCCAGCTCATGGATAATGCCCCCAGCTCATGGATATGGCCCAGCACATGGATACTGCCCCAGTTCATGGATATTGCCCCAGCTCATGGATATACTGCCCCAGCAGCTCATGGATATGCCCCAGCACATGGATACTGCCCCAGCTCATGGATAATGCCCCAGCTCATGGATACTGCCCCAGCTCATGGATACTGCACCCTGTTCATGGATATACTGCCCCATCTCATGAATATACTGCCCCAGCACATGGATATACTGCCCCCAGCACATGGATATACTGCCCCAGCAGCTCATGGATATTGCCCCAGCTCATGGATAATGCCCCAGCTCATGGATAATGCCCCAGCTCATGGATATACTGCCCCAGCAGCTCATGGATATACTGCCCCAGCAGCTCATGGATATTGCCCCTCCTCATGGATATTGCCCCTGCTTATGGATATTGCCCCCATCTCATGGATATTGCCCCCAGCTCATGGATACTGCCCCAGCTCATGGATATGCCCCAGCACATGGATACTGCCCCCAGCTCATGGATACTGCCCCCAGCTCATGGATATTGCCCCAGCTCATGGATAATGCCCCCAGCTCATGGATATTGCCCCAGCTCATGGATATACTGCCCCAGCACCTCATGGATATGCCCCAGCACATGGATACTGCCCCAGCTCATGGATAATGCCCCAGCTCATGGATAATGCCCCCAGCTCATGGATATTGCCCGAGCTCATGGATATACTGCCCCAGCAGCTCATGGATATACCCCAGCAGCTCATGGATATGCCCCGGCATCTCATGGATATGCCCCAGCACCTCATGGATATGCCCCAGCACCTCATGGATATGCCCCAGCTCATGGATATTGCCCCAGCTCATGGATATTGCCCCCAGCTCATGGATATTGCCTCCAGCTCATGGATACTGCCCCCAGCTCATGGATACTGCCCCAGCTCATGGATATGCCCCAGCTCATGGATATACTGCCCCAGCTCCTGTATATACTGCCCCAGCAGCTCATGGATACTGCCCCAGCTCATGGATATGCCCCAGCTCATGGATAATGCCCCAGCTCATGGATATGCCCCAGCTCATGGATATTGCCCCAGCTCATGGATATTGCCCCAGCTCATGGATACTGCCCCCAGCTCATGGATACTGCCCCCAGTTCATGGATACTGCCCCAGCTCATGGATTTGCCCCAGTTCATGGATATATGCCCCAGCAGATGGATATGCCCCAGCAGCTCATGGATATGCCCCAGCCATGCCCCAGCAGCTCATGGATATGCCCCAGCTCACCTCCGCCGCGTGTTCGCTCCCTCTGAGCATCCGGCAGTGTGCAGCTTGGGCGCTCGCCTGGGGGAGCCACGTGACCAGCCGCGATTGGCTGGTGACGTGTTTCCCCCAGACGAGCGCCGCAGCTGCACAGTTTCGGACGCTCGCAGGGAGCGAACACGCGGCGGAGGGTGAGACACCCGCCCTTAGGGTGACGGTGTCACCCTAAAGGCGGGTGTCACCTGGTGCGGGCCGCACCCCCTGCCCCCAAGTAGCGACGCCCCTGGATGCAGCATATATGCGCAGATTGACTTTGACAGGCGCAAAAACTTAACGTGAGACAAAAGGTTCTTAGTTCTGTATGGCTGAATCACGTGAAAAAACAGTCCGCACACCGATTTTTGCACGCGACGTTCATTTTTGCACGTCTTTTTTACGCACGTTATTTTTTGATGGATGAAATAATGCACGAGGATTGTAATACCAGCGTTAATTTACTTGCGTTAACGTTTCGCGCAAAAATCCACACGTTTACCGAGCATTTTTGCGTGAAGAATGTAATAGAGCCCAAAGTCTTTCCCAAGGCAAATGTCTGTGGGCCATATTACATACTTGGTGCTAACTTAACCAGAGCTGTTGTAAACTTCCCAGAGCCATTATAGCCTATGGAGGTTTTAAGTTTACAACAGCTCGGTTAAGTTAGCACCAACATTGTAATACTGCCCCGTGTCTTTTGGGGGTTTTCGCCATGGGAATAAAAGTCTTGGGGTTTGAAGCAGGGAGCGCTACGTCAGTTCCATGACAGGTTCCTACATACAAGTTGCAGACAATTTTCCGTTATGTCTCCATGAACCATGCCAGGGGTACATGAAAAAAACAGTTTTTTTAATCATGCAGTAGATATATATAGTTCATATATAGGGAATTTCTTTATGATTGCATACACATAGGGCCATATTACAATGTTGGTGCTAACTTAACCAGAGCAGTAGTAAACTTAAAACCCCCATAGGCTATAATGGCGCTGGTAAGTTAACAACAGCTCTGGTTAAGTTAGCACCAACTATGTAATATGGCCCATAGTAGGGATGCACCGATACCGATACTAGTATCGGTATCGGGCCGATATTGCCGTTTGCACGAGTACTTGTTACTCGTGCAAACGGCCCGATACATCCCGCCGATACCGGAAGCCGGCGCTGGGCCGGCTTGCGGTATCCGCGGGGCTGGGAAGCTGGCCGCGTGCATGTAAAGCACGCGGCCAGCGTTCCCCTCCGGT
The DNA here is from genome assembly GCA_009667805.1 of Leptobrachium leishanense. Lineage (NCBI taxonomy): Eukaryota > Metazoa > Chordata > Amphibia > Anura > Megophryidae > Leptobrachium > Leptobrachium leishanense. The sequence goes on along the minus strand of CM019066.1, from coordinate 51,186,695 downwards.
GCGCCAAATACTCACCCTTCCTGAAGTTCCGGTCGCTGGGCAGTGATGCGTTCCCGCGGCCACTGGGCGCTCCTGTGACGCTGCCTCTCGGCTGGAGGCAGCGTCACAGATGCGCCCGGCGGCCACGTGACCACATCACTGCCCAGCGACCGGAACTTCAGGAAGGGTGAATATTTGGCGCGCCGGAGGGGAACGCTGGCCACGTGCTTTACATGCACGCGGCCAGCGTTCGAGCTGGGGTAAATCCATGAAAGCTGGGGCAAATCCATGAGACCTGGGGGCCAATCCATGAGACCTGGGGGCCAATCCATGAGACCTGGGGGCCAATCCATGAGACCTGGGGGCCAATCCATGAGACCTGGGGGCAAATCCATGAGACCTGGGGGCAAATCCATGAGACCTGGGGGCAAATCCATGAGACCTGGGGACATATCCATCAGAGCTTGGGGCAAATCCATGTGAGCTGGGGGCAAATCCATGTGAGCTGGGGGCAAATCCATGAGACCTGGGGGCAAATCCATGTGAGCTGGGGCAAACCCATGTGAGCTGGGGCAAACCCATGTGAGCTGGGGGCAAACCCATGTGAGCCGGGGGCAAGTCCATGAGACCTGGGGGCAAATCCATGAGACCTGGGGGCAAATCCATGTGAGCTGCGGTCAATCTCATATAAATTTTTATGAGGTCTGTTCCTATTGGAAAGCGTCACATGACATTAAATAAAAGTATCGGTACTCGGTATCGGTGAGTACTTTTAAAAAGTATCGGTACTCGTACTCGGTCTTAAAAAAGTGGTATCGGTGCATCCCTAGCCCATAGTGTTGTGTGTTTTTTCCAAACAACTCAATTTTGGTTTCATCTGTCCACAGAACATTTTGCCAGTAGTGCTGTGGAAAATCCAGGTGCTCTTTTGCAAACGTAGAACGTGCTGCAGTATTCTTTTTGGACAGCAATGGCTTCCTCCGTGGTGTCCTCCCATGTACTCCATTCTTGTTTAATGTTTTCCTTATTGTAGATGTGTCAACAAAAATGTTATCATGTGCCAGGGATTTCTGTAAGTCTTTAGCTGACACTATAGGATTCTTCTTTACCTCATTAAGCATTCTGCGCTGTGCTCTTGCAGTCATCTTTACAGGACAACCACGCCTAGGGAGAGTAGCAACAGTGCTGAACTTTCTCCATTTGTAGACAGTCTGTCTTACCGTGGACACATGAACATCAAGGCTTTTGGAGATACTTTTTTAACCCTTTCCAGCTTCATGCAAGTCAACAATTCTTGATCGTAGGTCTTCTGAGAGCTCTTTTCTGCGAGGCATGGTTCACATCAGGCAGTGCTTCTTGAAACCAGTAAACCCAAAACTGGTGTGTGTTTTTAAAGGGCAGGACAGCTTTCAGCAACACATCCAATAATATCACACTGATTGGACTCAAGGTTGGCTCACTCCTGGCTCCAATTAGCTCTTGGAGAAGTCATTAGGCTAGGGGTTCACATACTTTTCCCACCCTGCACTGTGAATGTTTACATGTTCTGTTCAATAAACACATGAAAACATATAATGTTTGTGTTGTATTATTTTAAGCAGACTGTGTTTTTCAAATTGTTGTGATTTAGATGAAGATCAGAGCACATTTTATGACCAATTCATGCAAAACTCCACGTAATCCCAAAGGGTTCACATACTTTTTCTTGCCACTGTATGTGTGCCTGAGCAATTTATGTGATTTAACCCACATAGACTTGATTATCTGTCTATAAACCTGTCTCACTGCTTTCACATGAGAAATTCTGTACAATGCGAGCACACGGGGAGAGTCAAGAAATAACCTAATCAGAATTGTATTCGGGCTTTAACCTCTCATCTATTTCCGTGGACTTCTAGGCCCCTATTACACTCTTCGCGGAATTTCGTTCGCGCAGCGCAAATTTTTTTGTGTGCACCGTCCAGCGTTATTGTGCGAAAATTAACGTGGTATTCTGATCCGAACGCATTTTCTCAGTCAAAAAATAACGTTCTGAAAAACGACGCGCAAAACGAAGTGTAATACGCACGCAGTAACGTAGCGCACGTAAATCAGTTTGAGGACTGTTTTTTCGCGGGATTCAGCCAATCAGAAATTAAGAACCTTAATTGACATCAATTTACCTTAATTGACTCACTTAAGTTTTTGCGCCTGTCAAAGTAAATCTGAGTATATATGCTGCAGCAATAATAAAAACACGCACGAATTCACAATTTTATTGTTTGGGTATGCGTAGAATGTGTAACTATACTGTGCTGTATTTTTTTTTCGCGCTGGTGTTTTTCGTTTCGGCCAGAACGTTCAGATTTGCAGTTACCACCAGCTTTTCAAAGACGTTAAAATTATGCGCACAAACGTCGTTCGGAAAAAGATGCGCATCGATTGTAATACCATCCACGTACCAGCGCACGAACGAATTTGCGCTCACAATGTTAAGTATATGACGCGCACAGTTCATCACGCACGCGGAAGTCCATCTACGTTAAACGATAACACGCGTCGTTTGCGCTAGGGATGCACCGATACTAGTGTCGGTATCGGGGCCGATATTGCCGTTTGCACGAGTACTTGGTACTCGTGCAAACGGCCCGATGAAGCCGGCGCTGGGCCGGCTTGCCGGTATCCGCGGGGCTGGGGAAGCTGGACGCTTGCATGAAAAGCACGCGGCCAGCGTTCCCCTCCGGCGTGCCATATACTCACCGATCCTGAAGGTCCGGTTGCTTGGCAGTGATGCGTTCCCACGGCCACTAGGCGCTCCTGTGATGCTACCTCTCGGCTGGAGGCAGCATCACAGATGCGACCATGCGGTCACGTGATCGCATCACTGCCAAGCAACCGGACCTTCAGGATGGGTGAGTATCGCGGCACGCCGGAGGGGAATGCTGGCCACGTGCTTTTCATGCACGCAGCCAGCTTCCCCAGCGTTCAAGCTGGGGGCAAATCCATGTGAGCTGGGGCAAATCGGTGAGAGCTGGGGGCAAATCCATGTGAGCTGGGTCAAATCCATGAGAGCTGGGGGCAAATCCATGTGAGCTGGGGGCAAATCCATGTGAGCTGGGGGCAAATCCATGTGAGCTGGGGGCAAGCTACTTGTGAGCTGGGGGCAAGCTACTTGTGAGCTGGGGGCAAGCTACATGTGAGCTGGGGGCAAGCTACATGTGAGCTGGGGATATTCTGTATATATATATCTCGGGGGGAATATACATGTGAGCTGGGGGCATTTTTATATGAGGTCTGTTCTTATTGGAAAGCGTCACATGACATTAAATAAAAGTATCGGTACTCAGTATCGGTGAGTACTTTTAAAAAGTATCGGTACTCGTACTCGTTCTTAAAAAAGTGGTATCGGTGCATCCCTAGTTTGCGCGAACATTTTAATACGACGTTCAGCGCAAAGGGTTTTGCCCCTCGCACAAATGCAGATGCAAAACACGCTGCGTGAAGAATGTAATAGGGGCCCTAGTCTTTTGCTGGCTTTGCTTTGTCAATGTGATGTATGAAAGAAGTAGGGACTATGAGGGCAAGCACAGAAATCTTGCAGATATAGGGATATGATCAATGGATATATGTTCAACTGATCAATTATGTGATCTAATCCACACATCTTTGATTATCTGTATAAACTTGTGTACCTGAGCATGATATATGTGATTTAATTCACACATCCTCGATTGTCTGTACAAATCTGTCTCATTGCTTCTACAAGAGAAATTCTGTGTAATGTGAGCACGCTGAGACAGCCAATAAATATCCCAATTGGTATTGCATTTTCTGCTCTAAATTTTCTTGTTTGGTGTGAAGTAACCTACTGTCACTGGGGTATCTGGAGTGGGCTGTGGGCTAGCCTCCTGCCCAGTGACTATGGCCCGTGAAAGAGTCTATTGGGGAATTGGTGGAACTTAACAATATTGGGTTTTTCACTTTTAAACATCCGCCAGGTAACTAAAGTTTTCTGATGTCTGTGTTTTATTTTTTTCCTTATGTATTTATTTATTGTAGTCTCCTGTTGTGTATAATGTGTACATTCCCTCTATTATCTAACCTCCCTCTGTATAGAGTAGACCTCTGTATTACTACCCGCTTCCTGTATAGTATACATTCTCTCTATAAGAAGATATTCCTTTGTTTTACCTGCCCCCATGAGGTCCCACTGTCCATTGTTTGAAGGTCCCATTCCCTTTTACAGTTATTTGATCTGTTGATGTTATCTGTTTGGTTAACTGTGTAGCTGTATGTCCCTTTGACTACACTGTTAGTCTGCTTTTGATTCTCAACAGTCTACATCCTTCTTTCAGCTGCGGTTAAAGTTTGGGTGGGCTGTTAGGGTACAGCCACTCTGTTACATTTGGTTTAAGTCCTTTTTAGTTATATAAATAGTGTAATTTTTTTAACCCCTACAAGGAGGTTCTCCTATATTGGATGTCCTCCAACCTCTTTGCTTTTGCCAATTGTGGGTTCAATCCCGTATACAGCTGGGGGTTTTCTCCCTTATTCTCGAGGGTTGGTTAACTTTCTAGGGAGCGGTTTGGTAGAAGTTAATTATTTTATATTTTTGTTGCATATTGATAACTACCCCGAGCAAGTATAATGGGAAAGAATGGAGCCCTACAGATGAACTTATTGGGATATATGTCATCCTCTATGAAAGATTGGGATCCTATGAGTGGCATACTACATTTGAAAAAAGAGGTGGGGAGGAGAGAAGACGCTTAGGTCCAGGCCCGGACTGGGACAAAAAAAATAAAAAATAGACCTGGGCATTTTGGCCTGAGCAGTCAACCGTTGATGATCCGCCGACCACCACATGCCACCAAATAAAACCAATCAGCCACCAAATGGGGGAAAAAAATAAAAATTTAAAGAGCTGCTATTCTTTAAACAATTTATTTAATGTGTCAGGACAAATTCAAATGGCACGCTGACCACTAGGGATGTGTATTTCGTTTCGTAACGATTAGTTTTTTTTCACAAAACGGGACGATTCGGTGCTTCGGATTCGTCTGATGTTCCGAATTGGATCAGCAACGAAATACACACCTTCCGAAATAATTTCCGATACGAAATGAAATAATTTCGTTATTTCGTATGAACGTGAAATTTGAAAAATCGCAAGTCATTTTTGTTCTATTCACGATTTCGGGTCCGTTTCGGTTCATTCCGAACATCGTATTTTCGGTTCCATTGATGATTCCGTAATTTCGGATCGTTTCGATCCAATTCGGTAGTTACTCGATATCCATTTGATAGCAGTGTGCGGAATCATATGCTGCATTACTATACTGTAGAGGTGCTGCCCGGCAGTGTGAGGAATCATATGCTGCATTAATTATACTGTGGAGGTGCTGCCCGGCAGTGTGAGGATTCATATGCTGCATTAATTATACTGTAGAGAGGTGCTTCCCAGCAGTTTGCGGAATCATATGCTGCAATAGTTATACTGTGGAGGTGCTGCCCGGCAGTGTGCGGAATCATATGCTGCATTATTATACTGTAGCGGTGCTGCCCGGCAGTGTGAGGAATCATATGCTGCATTAATTATACTGTGGAGGTGCTACCCGACAGTGTGAGGATTCATATGCTGCATTAATTATACTGTAGAGGTGCTGCCTCGCAGTGTGCAGAATCATATGCTGCATTATTATACTGCAGCGGTGCTGCCCGGCAGTGTGCGGAATCATATGCTGCATTAATTATACTGTGGAGGTGCTGCCCGGTAGTGTGCAGAATCATATGCTGCATTATTATACTGTAGAGGTGCTGCCTGGCAGTGTATGGATTCATATGCTGCATTATTATACTGCAGCGGTGCTGCCCGGCAGTGTGCGGAATCATATGCTGCATTAATTATACTGTGGAGGTGCTGCCCGGTAGTGTGCAGAATCATATGCTGCATTATTATACTGTAGAGGTGCTGCCTGGCAGTGTATGGATTCATATGCTGCATTATTATACTGTAGAGGTGCTGCTCGGCAATGTGAGGATTCATATGCTGCATTATTCTGTAGAGGTAAATAGTTTTGTTAATTTTTTTTCCTTTCATACCAATTTAATATGATTAAATAAAGTTGTGCAATGCATATTCATAAGAAAAAAAGGATCTTTCATAAAAAACTATGCATCCGAAGGATCGAATCGGCAGAATTACCGTATCGACCGAAATATCGGAGCATCCGAAATACCATTCGTCTAAGTCAAAACGAAATAGACCCTTTGAAACGAAGAGAACAGGCGATCCGAAAAGACTGAAAATTCACGATATCACGAAATAAAAGTCGATACGAAACAACGAGCCAAAACTAGCCGAGACGAAAATCGGCCGAAACGATAATTTTAAAAACCCGAACCGAAACGAAATGGAAAAAAACCGGTGCATATCCCTACTGACCACAGTCACTTCTCTCAAATATCTAGGTATGTGGTTAGACCAAAATCTATCTTTTGGCCCCCACATCAAAAAACTCTCATCTAAACTTTATCCCAAACTAGGTGCCCTGTACAGAAACAAATCCTGCCTGAGCCCCGCGGTAAGAAAGCAGATTGTACAACAAATGCTTATGCCAGTCATTGAATACGGAGATGTAGTGTATGCAGCTGCCCCGCAAACGCACCTTCAGAAACTTACTACATTGTATAACTCATTGTGCCGCTTTGTGCTACAATGTAACTACATGACCCACCATTGTGACATGTTAATAAAGCTAAACTGGCCGTCGCTGGAATCCAGACGCACCCTTCACCTTTCCAGCCTGGTGTTTAAGAGGTTTTCTGGGAAGCTACCACCCTACCTGAATAGACTGCTTCCCCTAGCAGTTCCCTCATCCTATAACCGCCGATCCAAGACCTGCACCTTACTTACAATACCACAATACTAAAAGAAAGTGGCTCGATCCTCCTTTTCCTACAGAGCACCACATTTATCGAATAACCTCTCAGACATCATCAAATCTTCACCCAGTCTTAGGTCACTCAAGAGCTCCCTATTAACATACCTCGTTACAGAATACACCTGTAAATATGTAACATAATGACTATTTCCTAAATACTTATTTTCTGTGTAAATCTGTATTTGTGTTTTGTTTTTAATATCTTGCATTTCTGTAACAACTGTAACACTTCAATGTTCTTGAACCCAGGATATACTTGAAAATGAGAGAACTCTCAAAGTATCCTTCCTGGTAAAATCCTTTATAAATAAATAAATACCTCCAGAGACAGTTTGGGCTCATTCTATGGGAGTGCGCAAAGAAATTCCCTATATAAGAACTATATAGATAGACTTTTTTTATCGTGCAGTATTTTTTCCATGTACCCCTGGCATGGTTCATGGAGACATAACGGAAAATTGATGATGAAATGTGTATGCAAGAACCAATATTGAATTTGTTGAGTGCGCTGTACCTATGTCATGGTTTTGGGGACCTTTGTTGGTCTAATTCTGTTTTTTTGGGGAAACCACCATAGGTTATATAGCGACCAACAGGTGTGCAGGAAGTGTTTTGTGTGGCGATCCACTATTCATCTACATGTATTTTCGTCCAGTAGTTTTTTTTTGCAAACAGCATTTCAAATTCTTAAAGTTTCAATTGTTTTTTGTTTAACCCGACCGGTGGCTTGCCGGCTTTTTTCTGAGGCATTCGGCGACCTGTTCTTTGCAATAGACAGTCTGTTCAGCAGGTCGGCGGGTTTGCGGTGGCTACCTAGCCACACTGGCTGAACAGGTAATGTTGCAGGGAGAAAATAGGATCAGTTGATTCCTTTAATTCCAGATGCAGTAGCTATCCGGACGGCTGAGCGATGTAGAAGTGGAGCGCCTGGAATTAGTATTAGTAAGAGGAATCCACCAGAAATTAAAGGAGGAATATCTTGAAGGCAAATGGGAGACTGGAGTGCGTATTCTTTCTGTATGGAGCTGAGAAACCAACATGCAAACCCTGATAGAAGGGCTTGCATGATTTTTATTGCAGCTGAGTAGAGGGCTGTGGATTAAACTTCAAGCAGCGTTAACCCTATGTGATGATAGATGATATTCTCATCGTATGGCGTGGGAGTCGTAATGAATTCAGTGACTTTTGTGAACAGCTAAACTGCAAATATGAGGTTTACTTTGGAAAATCAAGATTCAGCTCTTTATTTCCTAGATTTAACAATTGTAGCGCTCACTCCCGGAGAAGCGGCTGAATAAACCTCGGGTTAGTCTCACCGCACTAGGAAATAACTATACACCAGCACTGTTGTGGATTTTTATGGATTATATTCTTTACTGATCCCAATAAAGCGGCATATACGGTATTTAAATGACAAGAATTTGTAACGCGGGAAAAACACGCGTCAGCTAAAGAAACGGTTAACCCCCTCAGTTCTGGAGTGTAAGTCCCGTGAATAATAGCTCAAATGTGTATGTGTGTTGTCTCGGGTACCCGGGTACTGTATTCAACTGGCCAGTGAATGAAACAAACAATCTTCGACTAGTCACCGTTGGGGGCCCTGTGGATTTAAACAATACTGCAGCGTGCGTTTCTTATTTGGGACTGCGGCCTGGAGGCCTCTCACCAATCCGATGAACGAAACTGTCCTGCACTTGATGCCTCGACTACAAGATCTTCTCCTCTGTGTACTGGGACTCCATGCTACTGAATCTGCTCTCAGCTTGCCAAATCTCCGCAACTGGGACAACGATCCACCGCCTGCACTCCCAATCGATCAGCGCGGTCTCCTAACTCGGGGTCCTGCCGGATCTAACTCTTCCTCCAGACCTCTCAGCGCTGCGCAAGTAGGTCTTAACACGGTCACTGTCCCGATCTCCAGCACCAGTAAGACAGCGTCTGTACTCCGGTCTGGTTGCGATCCCTGACAGCTCCAACGTGCGTCCTCCACCTTTCACTGCTCCACTCACTCTGCTTCTCTCTTACACAAGGCTGCTGATCTCTTTCCTCTTCCTGTACCACCTCCTTCCTGTCCTCACGCAAAGGATGATGGTCGATGTAGTTCAGTTTTTGTCCAGCATAGTCCACAATGTCTCTGTCTCCCTCTGGTGGCAGCAATAGTTCATCACACCAGAATACAGTGTTTTTAAAGCAGCGCTACACAATCAAGAAAGATCAGGACCAGATTGCCACCACAGTGTACTGAAAACCCACAGCTAGCAACAGCTTGCTGCACTGGTAGAGTTTCCACCAAGACCTTTGAAGGCCGGTATACCCACAGGCCAATATCTTAGATGGAGACAGAATTTCTCTAGTCTTAGCGGGTTCACAAAACAAGCGGCACTGATGGCCAGATTCTGTGAAAAAGGCTACCCCCATAGCATCTTGAAGAGGGCATACCACAGAGTCCTGGTGGAAGGCAGGAAATCCCTACTACGGAACAAACGTCCAAGAGCTGACACAGGACAAATCAGACACAGGTCAAATGAAAAAGTGAAAGCTCTTGAATTTATACTGGCCCATCTATCAGGGTGACACAGAGTTTTCCACTGTAATTACCCCAAGGGCCTCATGTACGTACAGAAGAGGTCCTAACTTGAAAACCTCATTAAGTCATAGCCATCTAAGACCCAAGAGTACATCAACACAGAGCAATTGGCTACCGAAACTTAAGCTGGGCACAAATACGGTATGTGCATGAACTGCACTGCATTTAGGTTCATACTTTATCCAGTGCCAGGCATTCAACGCTACCGATTGGTTCACCTGTGATATTGAAATGCTCCTGCATTCGCATAATTATATGTCGGTGTGTTGAGGCAGGATAACCTTTATTCATAACTCGTGTGGTTTTGTAATGCAGGGTTTGAGACCCCTGTGTAGAATGAGTATGGAACCCGATGGCAAGCCGAAGGAGTAAGGAATTCAGGAAACCATGTAGAAATAAACGATTCTTTAGTGAAACAAGGAAAGTAACTTAAATCCAGAACAATGATACAGTTGGAATGGTCTTCTTGAGAAGTAGGGATTCGTAGCACATAGGAAAAGAATGTAATTCAAGCAACAAAAGTTCCAGAATAATAACAAAATAGTAACGAAGGTGGTAGCGTGGTCGATACAGCAATCCAGGTCGATGGGCAGAAGAAGGCAGCGTGGTCGATATGGAAATCCAGGTCGATGGACAGGAGAAGGCAGCGTAGTCGATATGGCAATCCGGGTCGATGGACAGGAGAAGGCAGCGTAGTCGATATGGCAATCCGGGTCGATGGGTAGACGAAGGTAGCTGGGTCGATATGGAAATCCAGGTCGATGATCAGAGAAAGGCAACGTGGTCAGGAATACGAGGAGCACTAGGAAAACTGAAGTGGAAGGCAACAGTAGAACCTGGTTAAGGTGTTGAGAAGGACGGCGGATTTAAATAGGGTTCAAGGGATCATGGGAATACCTTTCACCTGGGTATTGTAGGTGGAGTTGAGGTACCTGAGTTTTTGGTAGGTCAATGGGAGGAATACGAGGATCTCCAGAACAGATGTCAAGCAGTACCCCTAATCGGCCAGCCGAGGGCGCCAGAGTACCAGACTTTACATTACTTAGGAAGGCTTGTACTCGCGCATGCGTGCTTTCACTTTCAGCATTCGGATCTGGCCGGCGGCGTGGGGCGTCTCCTGGGTTCCTCTCTCCATCCTGCGGACTGGAAACTTGGAGCAGCGTGCCACGAGGGACCTCGGGTGAGTATAGTATCTCTCCCAGCATGGCGGTCCAGACCGGGAGCGGGCCGCGGAGTGGGGCATGACAGGACCCCCCACCAAGGCGCGACCCCAGGGTGCGCCTCATCGATGGCTTGGATGGGTAACGAAGGTGAAAGGCACGAACCTTGGCTGGAGCATGAACATTGGCGACAGGTTCCCAGGATCATTCTTCGGGGCCGTAACCCTTCTAGTGGACTAGGTATTCCAATTTGCCATAACGGAGTCGGGAATCCAGGATCCTCGAGACTTCGTATTCCTCCTCTCCTGACACGGATACGGGAGTGACCGGCTCGGTGTATCGTCCAGGAAAAGGGTTCTCACGCCAAGACTTTAGGAGAGGGACATGAAAGACAGGGTGGATCCTGTAGGAGGAATGAAGAATTAAATGAGCAGCCACAGAGTTGACCATCTTGAGAACCCGGAACGGGCCAATGTAGCGAGGGCCCAGTTTTTTAGACGGGCAGTCCAGTCGGAGATGAGTGGTGGACAGCAACACCTTGTCCCCAGGTGCGTATGCCGGAGCAGCCTTTCTATTACGGTCTGCATATTTCTTTTGGTTGTCTTGGGCCAGTTGTAGTTGATGACGTAATGTCCATAGCTGGAGGCGTAGGGCCCTTAGCCGGTTTGAGGCTTCAGAAACAGGAGTGTTGAGTGGTATGTCGGGCAGGATACTAGGATGGTACCCATAGTTGGCGTAGAAAGGCGAGTCGACGAGTGCACCTGGTTATTATAGGCAAATTCGGCAATTGGCAGAACGTCTAACCAGTCTTGGAGATGTGTGGCGTAACAGCGAAGGTATTGTTCCAGCGTCTGGTTCGTCCGCTCAGTTTGGCCGTTGCTCTGTGGATGAAAGGCAGAAGAGAGACATCTGGTAATCCGTAGGCTACAACACATCTGTGACCAGAAGTGAGATGTGAATTGGGACCCCCTGTCTGATATGATGGAATGAGGGGTGCCATGGAGTCTAAATATTTCTTTGATAAAGAGGGTAGCCGTGTGAGCAGCGGTAGGGAGGTCTATTGCCGGTATAAAGTGGGCCATCTTGGTACAGCGGTCCACCACTACAAGGATGGTTGTGTATTGACGTGAGGGAGGTAGGTCCACAATGAAGTCCATCGAGATGTTCTTCCATGGATGCAATGGAGGGGCCAGAGGTTGTAGAAGACCGGCAGGACGAGCACGTGGTTGCTTATTACGTGCACAGGCAGGACAGGAAAGAACGAAGGCGGCGACGTCCTTCTTGGTGGATGGCCACCAGAGGTATCGTTGTACGGCGTCTATGGTCTTCTTGACACCCCCATGTCCGGCAGCTGGGATGTTGTGTGCATGTTGTAACACCTGTAGACAGACAGAACGGAAGGCGGTCTTCCACTCTTCCCCTTGTCTCATTTGTACCAAATTATAGGCCCCTTGGAGATCAATCTTGGTAAAGATACAAGCATCCTGCACTCGATCCAATAGCTCGGGGATCAATGGTAGCGGGTAGTGGTTACGTATTGTGATTGCAATCAGTGCCCTATAATCAACGCATGGGCAAAGTCCACCATCTCTTTTCCCAACAAATACGATGCCAGCCCCGGCAGGTGAAGTGGAGTGGCGTATGAATCCTTTTTGGAGCCCATCCTCAATGTACTCCTTCAAGGATTGGGATTCGGGAACGGACAGGTTGTAAATGCGCCCATGGGGTATGGGTGCTCCCGGAAGGAGGTTGATAGGGCAGTCATATTCTCTGTGTGGGGGTAATGTGTTAGCCCCTTTTTTCTCAAATACATCTTGGAAGTCAGAATACTTAGCTGGTAGTTCAGAAGACGGGTAGGTGGAAAAGTCTATCTTTTCGGTGGTAGATCCGTTCATACAGAAGTGTTGACAGTGATGAGAGGAAAAAGAGACGGTATTCAAGGACCAGTTGATGGAAGGGTTGTGGGTACGAACTACGAAGCCAAGAAAGCCCTAAAACCAAAGTAAATAAGGGGGAAGGTACAATGTCCCATTGAAGTTGCTCTTTGTGCTTGGTTCCGATGAGCAGCAACAGAGGAGTAGTTTCATGAGTGATGGGGCCGGTACGTAGAGTGCTTCCGTCTACCATTTGCAGAGGCGTGGGAGTCATCTTTGGTCGCGTGGGAACCGCTAAGGAGGTAGCGAGGGAGAGATCGAAGTGACCCATTCTCTTTAATATTTTTATTAGTGATATTGCAGAAGGTATTAATGGAAAAGTATGTCTTTTTGCTGAGGACACAAAGATTTGCAACAGGGTTGACGTTCCTGGAGGGATCAGCCAAATGACAAATGATTTAGGTAAACTAAAAAAATGGTCGGAGTTGTGGCAATTGAGTTTTAATGTGGATAAGTGCAAGATAATGCACCTGGGACGTAAAAACCCAAGGGCTGAATATAGAATATTTGATACAGTCCTAACCTCAACATCTGAGGAAAGGGATTTAGGGGTTATTATTTCAGAGGATCTAAGGGTAAGTAGTCAATATAATAGAGCAGCAGGAAATGCTGGCAGAATGCTTGGTTGTTTAAGGAGAGGTATTAGCAGTAGGAAAAGGGAAGTGCTCATGCCACTGTACAGAGCACTGGTGAGACCTCACTTGGAGTACTGTGTGCAGTACTGGAGACCGTATCTCCAGAAGGATATAGACATCTTAGAGAGAGTTCAGAGAAGGGCTACTAAAATGGTGTACGGCTTGAAGGAGAAAAGTTACCAGGAAAGGCTTAATGATCTTAACATGTACAGCTTGGAAAAAAACGAGACAGAGGAGATATGATAGAAACATTTAAATACGTAAAGGGAATCCACAAGGTAGAGGAAGGGAGTATATTTAAAAGGAAACAAAGTAGCAAAACAAGAGGACATAGTCTTAGATTAGAGGGGCAAAGGTTTAAAAGTAACATCAGGAAGCATTATTTTACTGAGAGGGTGGTGGATACATGGAACAGTCTTCCAGTAGAAGTGGTAGAGGCCAAAACAGTAATTGAATTTAAGCAGGCATGGGATAGGCATAAGGCTATCCTAAACAAAAGATAAATCCAGGTAAAGTATCCATGTAATTGGGCAGACTAGATGGGCCGAAAGGTTCTTATCTGCCGACGTTGTTACTGGCTCCAGAGTCTATGATGGCGGAAACGTTAACACTTCTATCTCCCCACTGCAGGATGACAGGAATGGTCAGATGAGCGGAGGTAGAACCAAATACACATTGTAGGGAAATGGAAAAGGGGTGGTTCTTACCTCCATCGGAAGGAAGCGGTGATCATATAGGGCAGCCACGTAGGAGATGACCTGGTTGACCGTAGTACAGGCAGAGGTTTTGGGTGCGTCGTCTGCTTCGTTCAGCAGAGGACAGGGGACCTCGTGCTAGACCAACCTCCATGGGTTCTGGGAGTGAAGGAGAGGAACTGGGAGGTCGGACAGGGATTGTAGAGGAGGTCTCAGATCATCGAGGAGGTAATGAAGGAGTGGTGGCTGATCTCTCCTGACGCCGTTCCCTGAAGCGTTGGTCCAGGACCAGGGACTGTAGAATCATGGCGTCCAATGTTGTGGGTACCCCTATTCGGGCCAGTTCATCCTTTAGCTGGTCAGAGAGACCATGATGGAAGTGATCTCTAAGACCCACGTTGTTCAAGCCTGTGTCTGCAGCCACAGCTCGGAACTCGGAGATATAGTCCTCCACTGGTCGTCATCCTTGTCGTAGGTACCGAATGGTGGATAATGCAGTTGAACGCAGAGGGTCATCATAAATAGAATTCATGGCGCGAACAAAGGAACTCCAGGAAGTTAGTAGAGGGCTCCCTTCACGTAGGAGTTGAAGGGCCCAGTCCTGTGGAGCTCCAGACAGCAAGGAAATGGCTGAACGTACTTTCACGGAGTCGGATCCATAAGTACGTGGACAAAGAGAGAACATAAGTTCACAGGCGGTAATGAAGGTGCGGTACCTTGTGCGATCACCGGAGAACCGCTCAGGTGTATTGGCTCTGGGTTCTGGAGCGAGAAATTCTGCCTGTTGGATGGTGGAACCAGAAGGAGAAGGAGGCAATGCAGTGGACTCGGCACGACTTCTTTCTCGGTGGAGCAGGGTCTCTTGACTGGTCTGTAGAGTGTGTACCACCTTGGCTAGGGCAGCCATCTGTTCGGTGACTACAGCAAGGACTTGAGCTGTGCTTGCGGGTTCCATGATGAACCAGGTTCTTCTGTAATGCAGGGTTTGAGACCCCTGTGTAGTATGAGTAGGGAACCCGATGGCAAGCCGAAGGAGTAAGGAATTCAGGAAACCATGTAGAAATAACCGATCTTTAGTGAAACAAGGAAAGTAACTTAAGTCCAGAACAATGATACAGTTGGAATGGTCTTCTTGAGAAGTAGGGATTCGTAGCACATAGGAATAGAATGTAATTCAAGCAACAAAAGTTCCAGAATAATAACAAAATAGTAACGAAGGTGGTAGCGTGGTAAATACAGCAATCCGGGTCGATGGGCAGAAAAAGGCAGCGTGGTTGATATGGAAATCCGGGTCGGTGGGCAGAAGAAGGCAGCGTAGTCGATATGGCAATCTGGGTCGATGAGCGGAAGAAGGCAGCGTAGTCGATATGGCAATCCGGGTCGAAGGACAGGAGAAGGCAGCGTAGTCGATATGGCAATCCGTGTCGATGGGTAGACGAAGGTAGCGGGGTCGATATGGAAATCTGGGTCGATGATCAGAGAAAGGCAACGTGGTCAGGAATACGAGGAGCACTAGGAAAACTGAAGTGGAAGGCAACAGTAGAACCTGGTTAATGTGTTGAGAAGGGAGGCGGATTTAAATAGGGTTCAAAGGATCATGGGAATACCTTTCACCTGGGTATCATAGGTGGAGTTGAGGTACCTGAGTTTTTGGTAGGTCAATGGGAGGAATACGAGGATCTCCAGAACAGATGTCAAGCAGTACCCCTAATCAGCCAGCCGAGGGCGCCAGAGTACCAGACTTTACATTACTTAGGAAGGCTTGTACTTGCGCATGCGCGCTTTCACTTTCAGCATTCGGATCTGGCCAGTGGCGTGGGGCGTCTCCTGGGTTCCTCTCTCCATCCTGCGGACCGGAAACTTGGAGCAGCGCGCCACGAGGGACCTCGGGTGAGTATAGTATCTCTCCCAGTATGGCGGTCCGGACCGGAAGCGGGCCGCGGAGCGGGGCATGACAGGTTTATGCATGTTCAATTGGGTGCTGTTCATGGGTCATTGAGCTTATGGGTTAAGATTATTCTCCTGATGTAACAAGGATACCTGCATTTGGTTTCTGGTTATGAGTCATCACTAACATTGGGGCACGTATACGCTATGAGGGATCCATCTAGAGCCCAGGTCCCTCTTTCCTTATGCTCCACTGCGCTATGTGGCATCCACCTGAAAGTGCTGCCTGCCTATGTGGCATAGACACAATGCCTGCAGCATCAGGAGGAAACCCAATGCATTAGCACGCATGCACAATAAACAGATACCCAGAGTGAGGCACCTCATAAAATGTCCCCACGCACGCACGAAACAGGTAATCCATTGCGAGCCTGGCGCATGAGCCAAACAGGCATCTGTAGTGAGATTTGTCCCCAAATGACATTTCTGCGCATGTGCTGAACAGCCAAATATCGTGGGAGCCTGGCGCATGCACAGTACTACCCGGCGGTCGCCTCTGCCTATGAGTCTGCTCAGCGAAGTTTGGCAGTGTTTATTCATTAGGGGGATGTAACCTTGGTCTATTGAGGACACATACTCCTTCCCTACCTGGATCCTCTGTCTGCTCACCTTGCTATGCTTCACAATGATCCAAAAATGCTGATCACACCCCTCTGGAGGCAGACCACACCGATGTGAACCCCCACGAACTGCTACCACTACCTCTTGAGTATATAGTCATGTAAGTGGGCTTTAGCACTCTCCTTAGCACTTTCTAGCAACCACTTCCATACTGCTCCTAAGGATGCCCTAAGGTCGAAACGCATACAGCTAGATGATATTTAGAATTTCTGCCATTGAGTATTTGCTACTATCTCTAATATATTTTAGGTTCCGGAGATTGTATCTCTATCATGAGACCTCTCCAATGAACTGAATCTTGCATTATTCATCAACCAATTGTCCGCCTACCTAAGATACTGTATCTCCCCATTGAACTTTCTGACTGTCCTGTTTCAGCGAACCCTAGAAGTCATGAATTCCTACCTTTCTTAGTAAGATATTAGGCTTTTTCCTGGTACTTACAGGGTTTCTCAAAGAGAGCCGATCTGGCCCTGAAATGTAGCCGGACACTGAAATTCAGTGTAAGGCTACATTTCCTGGCCATTCGGCTATTCAGAGAGCAGGCAGTTCGCCAAATGTTGGTGAATTGCCTGCACATACGGTGCCTGTTCGGTGCCTGTTTGAGGGCAGTGAAAACCCCATAGAGAAGCAATGCTTCGGCTATTCTAAGAACACAAACCAGCAGTGAAAAGTTCCCGAATTGCCCTGCTGTTCGGTGGTTTCATTCGTCAGGTTTATTCAGGCGAATCCCATAGGCTTCAATGTTAAAAATATTCCCGTTTTAATTCAATATCTAATAAACCGTTTATTATTTTATTCTGCAGCAAAAAGTCTCTTTATTTATTGATTTTTTTATGGATCTTTAGGCATTTTTTTGGCAAACATTTGTTGCGGTTTTTTTTCCACATCGATTTGTTTTTTCTGTAACAGCCCTTTTTATTATCATTCATTGGATCTTACGTGTAAATTCCAGACATTTTCGTTCAGTAGTTTCTTTCCTAACAGTGTTTCAAATTTCAAACTTTCAAGCATATTGTTCTTTTTTCACCTAGTCCGTCTGCGTGTCAGCTTTTCCCGGCGGCTGCTCTGCGCTGTGAACGGTGACTAGTCGTGTTTCTCCAGCGTGTTTGGCAGGGTTAATCCAGCTGTTTCTGCGGGTTTGCGGTGAGTGTTCGGCGTGTATTCCCTGCAGTACGGGGGCCGTGCGGTGCTTGCTGAATACACTGCAGGGTCGGCGAACTAGGATCACCCCGAAGTGCAGGGAACGAAATCTCTTTGAATAACCCTCATAGTCAGCAAACTGTCTTGCTAGCAAATACTGTTTCACACTAATCTATAATCACTTTTAGGTAGCTCCAGCGTGAGCCCTTTCTGACTAACTCTATGACACGTGGGTCCGTGTGTGTGTGTGTGTGTGTGTGTGTGTGTGTGTGTGTGTATATGTTACCATTTGTGTTATTTTATAACTTCATTGAATGTTAAGTTTTAGATACATTTTGCTATCTGTCCTCTGATCACTTGATACAAGCCTATGAATTCTGCATCCTGCAGGGAAGCATATTCACATACTTTCCATAAACATGTACTAGTTATGTGGGTCATGGGACATCGGGAGGATGTTGCAGGGAGCAGGTGCCTTTTGATTGACTGACTGGGGGGGGGGGTGACAGCATTTTTATAGGAATTAATAAAATTTACCAGTGACAAAATGAGATAATTTAAAACTCTGCCATTTAAAGGGACACTACCACGTACATAAACTGTATCTAGATTACGTGTGCATTACAAACAACAGCACCTTATAAAAACACCTTATAAAAACACATGCTACTGTTTTGGTTTATCTTTGAAGTAATTGCATGTAATTTTATGTTTCAATTTGGATTTTTCAAATTGTGCAACACCAATATCTGTGCAAAAACTTTACATTCCGGCTGTGGTGTATCCTATTTAACGGTTAATATGGTGGACGAGAGAATGTTTAGATAAGGCAGCAGGGGAGTCTATTGTTCTCCAGGCTGAGATGAGCTGGCAGCTGAATGAGATAAAACAGGGAGCTTAAAAGGCTTCTAATCTACCCCTGGTGATGTCCTTTGACTACAACCCACACAAAACAATGATGCGAGTCGTTGACTGACCCCTCATTCCATTCTATGGCCAAAGACACACAGTGAGGAGCAAGTGATGGAAAGATACTGGGGGGGGGGGCAGTTTACAAACACAAAATATCACACAATGGACCCAGTGACACATATAGAGGAAAATATTACACAATGGATGCACCCAGTGACACATATAGAGGAAGATATCACATAATGGATGCACCCAGTGACACATATAGAGGAAAATATCACACAATGGATGCACCCAGTGACACATATAGAGGAAAATCTCACACAATGGATGCACCCAGTGACACATGTAGAGGGAAATATCACACAATGGATGCGCTCAGTGACACATATAGAGGAAAATATCACACAATGGATGCACCCAGTGACACATATAGAGGGAAATATCACACAATGGATGCACCCAGTGACACATATAGAGGAAGATATCACATAATGGGTGCACCCAGTGACACATGTAGAGGGAAATATCACACAATGGATGCACCCAGTGACACATGTAGAGGAAAATATTACACAATGGATGCACCCAGTGACACATATAGAGGAAAATATCACACAATGGATGCACCCAGTGACACATATAGAGGAAAATATCACATAATGGGTGCACCCAGTGACACATATAGAGGGAAATATCACACAATGGATGCACCCAGTGACACATGTAGAGGAAAATATTACACAATGGATGCACCCAGTGACACATATAGAGGAAGATATCACATAATGGATGCACCCAGTGACACATATAGAGGAAAATAGAAGAGAAAAACAAAGCACATGTAAGATATCAGCAACATCAAATAAACACAATAAGGACATTGCATTTTTGGGGTACTGGCCCTTTAAATTAATCCCAGGGTAATTTTAGTCTGATTTTCTGACCTGGTTCAGTTCTCCTGCAGCCTCCGCAGACATTTCCCCTGCGCTTCCTTGGTAGTTGGAGAGTTTAAAGTTGGAAAGGTGTATCCACCGAAGTTGACATATTTTGTACACTGTGGATGGACTGGGAACAGATGGGCTTTGCTTGTGGTTTTGACTCATCATACTGGCTCCTCTAATCTTGATCTTGCAGACAGGTATCTGGACAGAGAAAACAAAAGCAATTAGCCGGTGTTCAATGTTCATCACTTCAGATGGTACAGGGGGATAATAAATGCAAACAATGTACAGTACCCTAAACTTTAACCCAAACCCACACCTTGGAACTTGTGAAAGGATTCTTACATTTATTCAATGCATAAAAATGTCATATCCTAAAAAAAAAACAACAAGGTTATTGGAACTGAAACAAGGCGTTTTGACATGTTTTATGATTAAAAAAAGTAAGAATAGTTAGATAGGCTGCTTGAGGAGATTGTAAGGAATGAGGCTCAATAACATGTGAGTTTTGTACTTAGCCCATATTATTCTATCTGCAGTCATACAAGATTGCACTAGGAGAATCCCTGGCATATTCTGCTTTACTACAGGGGTATCCTGTCCATTATCCATCGGATCCAAAAAAGGGGATCAGATGGGCACCTGAAGATCTATGTAAGACCCATAAAGCATTTTGCCCTAGAGCCAGGTGATTGGCTCATGTACATGTGAGTTGAATACCTGCTTTTGATTCTACCCAGTTGGTGCTATATACTGCGCAATTTTTGGTTCTTTTTTCCTTTCCCTGCAGTGTGTTGATATATCTTCCCTAGAAGAGAACTACCTTGGAAGATAAAAGGATATCTCATCTATGGACTTGTAGTACACGCATACTCGCTTCCCAGTGGACTTGAAGTTCGCCGGCGCTACGTTGTTGTTCTGTGCATTTTCTTCTTTCCAGGGTTATTTAGAGGAACCCCCATTTGCAACGTTAAGCGAGCGTTTTGTGAGTACGTTCCTTGGGCGCGTCACTCCTATTTGAAATATTGTTTCCTGGTAAAATACTTTATAAATACAAAACAAACCATTTGTTTGTGCCCATTTTGGTTTAGGAGATACTGCACATTATGGGCTCGATTACATGCTCGGCGACGTGAGAAAAAACTGGTGTCGCCAGTTTTTTTACTCACTAATTCCCATCACAAACCCTGCGCAACTGATGAGTTACGGGCGTAGATTTCACACGTCGTGCGCATTTTTTTTCTCCCATAGATTAAGATAGAAGTGGAGTTGCTAGTATTACAATAGAGTCCTGCAACTGTCAGGCTTAGGAGCTTTGAAATGCCCCCCACTGCCTGCAAGAGGGAGGCGTGTAAGATAGGTAGGATCAGAAGGGGAAGCTGGGTGGAGGAACAGTTTTACGGCAAGCGCGTTACAGTGGTGCTGTTTTGATTTAGGAGCAGCATGAAAAACATTGTGATGGAGTCGTGGAGCAAAATGGCAGTGTGGGGCTGAGGGCCGCAATCAGGACTAGGATTAACTGCAGTAGCTGCTTGCGTGTGTCTGCTCTCAGTAACTGGAGTGGGTGGTGGACCAAATAGGGGCTGCAGGAGTGGAGGCTACAGTGGACGTAGCGGCAGCACCGGTGGTGCTTTCAATGGCTTCGCTGGCCTGGAAAAGCTGTCCTCCTGTGTGGCTGAGTCGGGGACCGGTTCAGGCAGTTCAGAAAGCTGGGGTGCGGAAGGGACGGGCAGAGGCTGCAGGTCCGGGAATGTTGGTGGCGTGGCTGTACCTACTGGTTTCAGATCGGCAGGTCTGAGGACCATAAGTAGAGGGTTGGGGTTTCTGGGTCGAGATCGGGGTAAGGTTTTGGGCCATAGGAGGTTTGGGGTTGTGTGTGTGGGGGTCTGGGGCTATTGTTTCGGGGGTGGGTTTTGGTTGAGCGGTTTTGTGAGGGATGGGATTTGATTAGGGAGTTAGCTTTATTAGATGCTGGGTCCCTGGGCTCGGGGCGGTTAGGAGATTTTCCTTGGTTTTTCCTAGGGTTTTTCCTTGGACCAGGTTTCTCGGCCTCGGTCTTTAGGAGGGACGAGGGTGTCTGTGGTGGAAACGTGTTCTGAGTCCCAGGGTAGTATGGCAGAGGGGACGGGCTCAGGAGAGGATATGTTTCCAGTTGGCGCCGCTAGGCCGACTGTGTGTGTGCTACGCCCTCAGCCCTGCTGCGCTCCCTGGGGGGTCTGGGCATGGTTCTGTGCCACTGGCTGGTCAAGTGCCAGCACATTGTGATGGCCGATCAGCATCTGAGAGGGCGGGACCTGGCATTGTCACGAGGAGCCGCCGGGTTTAAAGCAGGGCGCGAGGAGTTGCCTCGTCGCCCTGACGTGGAGTTTAGTTCCCGCATCGCCTGCTATTGCTTTCAGTGTGTTTCCAGTTGCCGACCCGTTTTGTCTACGAATCCTTCTCCTGTTTTTGACCCGGCTTGTCTTTGACCATTCTCTCGTTTATCCCATATTGGCTCATATTGCTGTGCGTTGTTTGTTTGTTTGTTTAACCCTATGTATGCCGCTGGGGTTTGGGCCCGCCACCTGGGTTCATACCTCTCTCGTTCTGGGGTAATATCTGCAGCTTTATCGGGGTTGTGTTCGAGACCTAAGGTTTCCAAAATTGTGTTGAGCGATCTTTATTCGAGATTAGGGAAAGATAGGTTCAGTTTGTTCTCGACTACGTATCATCGTAATATATACGCTAAGTGTAACCCGATTATCCACTCATGTGTGTCAACAGAATCTGGTTACATCAAGGTACCGCAAACCCAGTTGGGTTTATCCCAGATCGTGTTCTCTGTCTATTCTGTGACTGCCCTGCAGTCTACTCAATTCACCGACTGTCAAAGTAATCTGCTGGAAGTCCAGCCTAAGAGATATACTCCGATATTGAAGTTATCTGCATTGTTGAAAGTCCCTGTATGCGCACTAAGTTGTCTTTTGGTCTTGAAACCATCTGAGCTTAGTTGCAAATCAGTTGTGCTTTCATACTCCTTGTCCTTGGACTACAAGTCTGTGTTTACCGAATGTTTTGTAACCGTCAAACAGATATTTCTGTCCATTAAGATCACTACTCCGCTACTCTTGAGTGAGCGCTACTGCGCCCGTTACAGGGTGGTTCAGCGGGGAGACCTTAGACTCTGGCTTGACAGGTACGGGAGTTGAATTTGGACAGCGTTAGGGGTGTATGCATCCAGGGAAGCTACCTCGGCTGTCGCCCATGTGGCTGGTTTGGGCATATGTGTTGGTGGGGCCGCGAATTGGCTAACCCTGGCTTCCTCTCAGGCGAGGGGGGGGTCGAAGGCTTTTCCTGCTGTTTGTCACGTACCGGGGGGTCCGGCAGCATCCTCCGCGCTGTCCGCATGTCAGATAAAATACAAGTCGGCGCAAGCCATGTGACAAGCGGAGGGGCAGGGCGCGCAGCTATGATGCGCCGCCAACGGGTCTAAATGCCGTGCAGTCAGCGGTGATCGGCGCACTGACGTGGTTTCTTTTCCCCACAGTGCTACCTAGCGTTTGTTTAATCGATTTTATTCAGTGTATGAACTCCTGGCTTTGGCAATTGACGATTCTGGTATTTGACCCTCTGGCTCTATATCTATATTCATGTTATATGTAGTTATAACTCATATATATATATGTATATATAGGAAGAAGCCATGATATATAATATATATATATATATATATATTATTATATATCATGGCTTCTTCCTATATATGCATATATATATATATATGAGTTATAACTACATATAACATGACTTGTGTTTATATATATTCTAAAATACTGGCGGCATTCTGGTCTTTTCCAAAAAAGAAAGACACAGAGTGCCACCAGTATTTTGGACTTTACATAAAGCTTGGCGTTGCACCGGGCATGAAACCAACAACCCGTGAGTGCGGGATTACATGTATGCATGAATGTAGGATAACTATATATATGTGTTACAACTATATATAACATGACATAACTCATATATATATATATATGTTATAAATATATGAGTTATAACTATATATACCGTATGTTGCAACTCAGGACATACTTGAAAACGAGAGAAATCTCAATGTATCCTTCCTGGTAAAATCCTTTCTAAAAAAAAAACAAAAACTAATATATATATATATATATGTCAGGTCCAGAAATATTGGGACATGGACACAATTCTAACATCTTTGGCTCTATACACCATCACAATGGAGTTGGAATGAAATAAACACAATGTGCTTTAACTGCAGACTGTCAGCTTTAATTTGAGGGTATGTACATCCAACTCAGGTGAACGGTGTAGGACTTACAGCAGTTTGCAGATGTGTCTCCCACTTGTTAAGGGACCAAAGGTAATGGGACAGAATAATAATCATAAATCAAACTTTCCCTCTTAATACTCTTGCAAATCCTTTGCAGTCAATCACAGCCTGAAGTCTGGAACGCATAGACATCACCAGACGCTGGTTTCATCCCTGGTGATGCTCTGCCAGGCCTCTACTGCAACTGTCTTCAGTTCCTGCTTGTTCTTGGGCATTTTCCCTTCAGTTTTGTCTTCAGCAAGTGAAATGCATGCTCAATGGGATTCAGGTCAGGTGATTGACTTGGCCATTGCATAACATTCCACTTCTGTCCCTTCGAAAACTCTTTGGTTGCTTTTGCAGTATGCTTTGGGTCATTGTCCATCTGCACTGTGAAGCGCCGTCCAATGAGTTCTGCAGCATTTGGCTGAAAGTGAGCAGATAATATTGGAGTTTTGTTTTGCACCGATGGCACTGAGTGGATAATGCCCTAGCATTTGTGAGCACCACAGCAATGAAACTCACAGTTTTGCTGAGTATTAATGAACTCCACAGCAATAAAACTCACAGTAATGTGCAGTGTGAAGGAGCTCCACAGCAATGAAACTCACAGTAATGCGCAGTGTGTATGAGCTCCACAGCAATAAAACTCACTACCGCCTTACAGTGCCAGCTCCTCTGATCACATGGCTTGCCTGACAATCCACAGCTCTGGCAGATGTGTGTAAACATGCTGCACCCCCCTCCCCCATGCTGTTCAAAGTTTCAGTGGCTGCAGAGAGAGGGGGGAGCAGCTCTCCCTTGTCACTTACTGGGGAAGGGGGTTATCAGTCCCTACACACACTCCTGACAAACGGAACCGTTCAGGAGCAACATGAGCTGCTGAGCGCTTCCGATTCTCTGCCTGCCACTGCAGGAGGAGGGAGGAGCATCATGCTCTCTCCTGTTAGTACCGGCACCTCACCACTCAGTACCGGCACCTCACCACCAGCCAGAACTGAGAGGTGAGGTGCCGGTACTGCGAACCCCCGAGTACCCCCTGAAAAAAAGCCCTGGTATTAATAATGATCTCAGAGCAAACAGTTGTATCGCATGCTTTAAAAGTTCCAAATAGCGCTCATTGTCAGAAAGTGATTAATCTCGTAAAAATATAAAATGTAACAAATATGCTACATGTGTATACATACTTAAAACAATACAAAAATTTGTAATCGGAATAATCCCTCGATAGAGGCACCATGGTATGTGTATTTGTAAACATGTTGAATGTGTACCATGATGTGATATATGTATAAATCTATGAAAATTTAAAAAATGTGTAAAATGTGGATTATACATATTTGTCTACATTTTTACCCATTTTTTTTAATTTTTACACATATATCACATCATGGTACACATTCAACATGTTTGCTTTACAAATACACATACCATGGCGCCTCTATCGAGGGATTATTCTGATCACTAATTTCTGGAGCGTTTTATATTTTTTATTTTTATTTTTGTAGCATATTTGTTACATTTCAGATTTTTACGAGATTAATCACTTTCTGACAATGAACGCTATTTGGAACTTTTAAAGCATGCGATACAACGGTTTGCTCTGAGATCATTATTAATACTAATGTATCAATATTGCATTGTTACATTCTTTCTGTTCCGCTCTCACCCTGGTCCTTTGTGTTTTTAACTTTGCTTTATGTATCCTGTAATACAATACAGGTATACACAGGCTGCACAGCTATTACATCATCATGGCACGCTTACCGGAACTGCACGCCGAATCCATGTGGTCCGGCAGCCTCCGGTATAGCGTGCAGCTATTGGGTGAGTTATGAACCTTGTTTTGTATAAATATGTGGGTTGTAACCGCTACCTGTAACCTTGATAAAGGCTCATAAAGAGCCGAAACGTCGGGCAAGCTGACAGGAACCGTTTTTAGTATGTATGAACATTAAACTTTATTGTTTTTATTTTTAAAGTCCTTATGTGCATCCCTTTGTTCCGTTTTTGCTATACATATAGGGCAGTATTACATAGTTGGTGCTAACTTAACCAGAGCTGTTGTAAACTTCCCAGAGCCATTATAGCCTATGGAGGTTTTAAGTTAACAACAGCTCTGGTTAAGTTAGCACCAACATTGTAATATGGCCCTTAGACGGGATTCAGCACTAAGGCATTGACGGACTGTGAGGTAGCTCACACAGGCTATCTATCTCATATATATAATATATATATATATATGCTGGTATTATGCACCCATGCATGGAGCTGTTGTTGCAGGTTTTGAATGTGTTTGTCTGGAGTGCTCTCTCCCTGGATTTGTTTTGTATTTTATTTTTTGAGACGCACCCGCACTGAATGCTTAGTTTAGGCTGAGTGCAAACCCCCCATGTGATATATATATATATATATATGTTACGGGTAAAGCCAGGAGTGCGGTTAATCCTAGGATTACCCAGGTATTCCTGACATCACCCAAAACCGCTGGGTAAAGCTGGAAAAAAATGAAAATTTTAGGTAATTTTTGGACTAACCAACTGCCCTTGGGTAACAGTCTGGAAGAGCTGAAAAATTCACACTTTACCCGGATAATGTGCAAGTCTGAAGCTTCACCCGGGTAATCTGAGGACTATCCACAGCTTCACCTGGGTAATCTGCAGACAGGGGCGGACTGACCCATCGGGCGCTTGGGCGCTGCCCGAGGGCCCGCGGGTCAGTGGGGGCCTGGTTTTGTAAGGGACCACGGCGGCGGCGGTCCAGCGTGCCTTCCTGGGCCCCACGTGCACCCTGCATTGATGGGCTGGGCATCCATGTGTGAGCTGGGCACTATACATCCATGTGTGAGCTGGGCACTATACATCCATGTGTGAGCAGGGGCAATATACATCCATGTGTGAGCAGGGGCAATATACATCCATGTGTGAGCAGGGGCAATATACATCCATGTGTGAGCTGGGGCAATATATATCAATGTGTGAGCTACTGGGGGCAATATATATCCATGTTTGAGCTGCTGGGGGCAAAATATATCCATGTGTGAGCTTCTGGGGCAATATATATCCATGTGTGAGCTGCTGGGGGCAATATATATCCATGTGTGAGCTGCACATTACTGGGAGTTTTATTGCTGTGGAGCTCTGTGATGTGCAGTGTGTCAGGATTGTACAGTATCTGTTAAAGTGATCGTCATTTTCCCACATTTTCCACAGGGACTTTCTGTGCCGGGGTGTAGCCTTAGCTGCAATGAGTGGGTGATGGCTGCTGCCGCAGTGCGGTGGCCATCTGTAAGTATGGAGGGGGGGGCACAATTCGCTGCTGGGTCCAAGTGGATTTTAAAAAAGGTTATTTTTAGGAGTTCAGAAATGAATTCTTTAGCACAATAATGTACATGTGGGTGTTGCATTGAAGGGGGTGTTTTTTTATGGGTGTGGTTTCCTTTGAGTGCAGAACAAGGGGGGCCCCATGACCTTCTATTGCCCAGGGGCCCCATTAGTTGTCAGTCCGCCCCTGTCTGCAGAGCATCCAACCCCACTTGGGTAAAAGTGAATTTTGCTCTTATCTATGGATATTATCAATGAAAATGACAAAAGACAAACATTAAAATGTATTGCGGATATAATGAATATACAGAGTAACAGGATATGTTTCTTATATGAAAGTGACAGAGTTACATGATCTTTATTATGTGTCATATGTGCTTATATATCATTTATAAAACATAATAACCATCAGGTTACTCTTTATATAATATCTTTATCTTCATAAATTAATTTTCAGACAATTAATGCACAGAGTCACATGACGGTTATTTAGTGCGGTTTGTGTCTGTGGTTACAGTTTCATTAAAAATAACCAAAAACACAATTTTGTTATCGGTCAGATAACAGTTTGCAGCTTTACCCGGGTAATCCTCAGAATTCAGTCACCTGTAACCTGCTGAAAACCCAAGAAAAGCGGAAAACCCAGAGGCGTTTCGATACTTTGCAGATTACCCAGATAAAGTCCGATGTTTTGTTGCACATGACACTTTATCCAGCAACACTAGGGTAATGTGAAAATTACCCGGTTAAAATAGAGCAGAAAAGCGGATTACCCAGAGGCCTCTGGATACTTTGCAGATTACCCGGGTAAAGTCTGAAATTTCATTTCACTTCGGACTTTTGCTAATGGAGCCTGGGTAATGTCAGGATTACCCGGGTAGTCCTAGGATTAACCGCACTCCTGGCTTTATCCGTTATATATATATATATACAACACACACACACAACTATATATAACATGACATATATATATATATATATATAATTATATGTGTGTATATATATATAGTTATAACTATATATATATGTATACATATATATGTGTGTATATATATATATATGCAATTCATTGAATTGCTGTGATGTGCAGATGGCTTCTGCAATAAAAAACACACTTATTATAGTGTGGAGGCTTTTTATCTCACTTTTTGTCCTCCACCACAACCCTAGTGTGTGTATATATATAATATATATATAAATATATATATTAGGGATGCACCGATCCCACTTTTTTAAGTACGAGTACCGATCCTTTTTTTTTTTCAAGTACTCACCGATACCGAGTACCGATACTTTTATTTTTTTGTCATGTGAACGCTTTCCAATAAGAACAGACCTCATAAAAATGCTTCCAGCTCTCATGGATATGCCCCCAGCTCACATGGATATGCCCCCAGCTCACATGGATATGCCCCCCTAGCTCTCATGGATATGACCCCCAGCTCTCATGGATATGACCCCCAGCTCTCATGGAATATTGCCGCCAACTCTCATGGAAATTGCCGCCAGCTCTCATGGATATTGCCCCCAGCTCATGGATATGCCCCCAGCTCTTATAGCTATGCTCCCAGCTCTCATGGATATGCCTCCAGCTCTCATGGATATGCCCCTCAGCTCATGGATATGCCCCAGCTCATGGATATGCCCCCCAGCTCTCATAGATTATGCCCCAGCTCTCATGGATATGCCACCAAACAGATATGCCCCCATATTACACATACACACACACAGACCCCAGACCAGACATAGAGCATTTGGACAGCCGCCCTATCGGCATTCGGACAGGCACCTGGAGCTCTCCGCGTTCATACTTACCTTCCCGAGCGACGCTGGCAAAGTCTTCGCGCGCGTGCTCGTTGGAAGGCCCCCAGCCGCGATCACGTGGGACTCCCATGTGATCACGGCTGCGGGCCATCCAATGAGCGCACGCGTGGAAACTTTACCGGCGTCGCTCAGGAAGGTAAGACAAAAGGCGACTGACCTAGAGTAGGGATGAGCTGTTCGGTTCGGACGGTTCGGAGTTCGACCCGAATTTAGCCTGTTCGATTAGATCGCGAACTCCGAACATTTCCGGATGTTCGACCACAATGCATCACAATGGACCACAATGCATTTTCCCACTGGCCTGAAGCTCGTAATTGGCTACAGCCTTGCACCTGACCACAGGTCTGGTGCAAGACAGGTTCAACAGTATGCCAATCACGGCTCAAATTTTGCCCAATCATGGGCTCACAGAGCTAAGTCCCGCAGCACACTATATAACGTTTCCACGCATAGCTACAGCACGCATTTTGAGAGGAGATTTCAGAGGAGATAGTTGTGTGTTGTTACTGCCGGTCTGCCACGCTACTGGGGGGGGGGGTCTGGGGGGTCTCATTTCTACCAAATATCAGGGAATTTAGGTGATGTGTGTCTTGTCACTGTGCCAGCAAGTTTTTTTGGGTTTACAAATTCTTAAAACATTTGTGAATTGAGGTGATCTGTCTCTTTCACACAGCCAGTACCACGCAGTATTTTGGGGCTCACTAATATCTACAAAACATTTGTGAATTGAGGTGATCTGTCTCTTGTCACACAGCCAGTACCACGCAGTATTTTGGGACTCACTAATTTCTACAAAACATTTGGGAATTGTTATAATCCGTGTGTTCTCACTGGCTGCCACCCATCAAGGGGTCTCACTGATTTATAGGAGGTCTCAGACTTGTAATCTGTGTCTTGTCACTGGCTGCCAGCTATCAAGGTGTCTCACTGAGTTATACCAGAGTTCTTTAAATCTTTATACCAGAGTTGAATCAGAGTTCTGTATATATTAATCTATATATCACTCACCATGTCTGAAAGAACAGGCAGACGCTCCCAGACACAGATAAGAGGGCAAGCAGCCCCTGTGTCGGGAGGCTGTGCCTCTGGTTGTGGTGGACGTGGTGCATCCTCTGCAGGGGCACGCTTGTCCTTTCTAACTGGTGCTGGTCGTCTTAAGCAGCAGCAACATACAGAGGACTTGGTGGATTGGCTAACCAGGCCATCCTCATCCTCCGAGTCCTCTGCCAGCCAGGCTTCTAGTGCTTTACAGTCCACCTCAGCTGCCAAAGCATCTAATGCAGCCTCCATGTCCACAGCTACTCCTGCCGTAGCCTCGCTATCATACACGGAGGAGTCAGCTGAATTGTTTGACTACAATGAGAGTGACATGCTGCTTGAGGATGCGCAGCAAGTACAGTGCTCTGATTCAATCTCTGAGGTTGAGCAAGGGAGTATAATCAACCTAGAGGAAGGGGGTGCCAGTGATGACACACAAATAACCGGCACTCATGTTGCCCCAGCAGCTGCAGCATACTGCCAAGTTGGCTCCAGTGACGAGGAGATAGGGGGTGAAGAGACATTGATGATGATGAGGTCACTGACTCCACCTGGGTGCCAGATCGAACTGAGGAATCAAGTGAGGAGGAGGAGGTGACAGCAAACACAAGGCACAACATCCTCTGTGACCAACCGTAGCACTAGCCAGTCCAAGGCATCACATATCAGAGCTGCTTGGTGCAGAGCGCTGTTGTCTCAAAGAACACATGCAGGAACTCTGTTGTCTGGGAGTTCTTTAAGAAATGTGCAGTAGAGCGCAGCATTGCTATTTGTAATCTATGTCAGATGAGGCTTAAGCGTAGGAAAGATACCGGACACTTGGGTACCACGTTGCTAAGGACACGTGCTTGAGGCGACATATGACAACTGCCACACATCCCGTTGGCGCAAAACTTTGCGTAGGTCCTCCTCATCTGTCTCTACCCCCACTGTATGTCCTGCCATGTCATTGCCTACAACCTCCACCGACAGGGATGATGCTACAGTAATGGATGTACCAGGTCCTTCCTCACAATGTGGACATCATCCAGCAGCTGAAGATTTACGCAGTCAGATTACATTGCCGCAGCTGCTGCAGCGAAAGAAAAATATAGTCCCAACCATCCCAAGCACAGCGTCTAAATGCCAGCTTAGCAAAATTACTCGCATTGCAGCTGCTGCCTTTCCAGCTGGTGGACTCTGCTCCTTCTGTGAATTTGCTGAATGTGCTGTACCACAGTGGCAGGTTCCAAAACACCATTACTTTTCACGCAAGGCCATTCCAGCACTATACCAGCACGTGGAAGACAATGTTATCCAGTCATTGGGAAAGGCAGTCAGCAACAAGGTGCATGTGACTTTAGACACGTGGTCCAGCAAGCATGCACAGGGTCGTTACATTTCCTTCACGGCACACTCGGTAACTCTGATTGCAGCTGGGAGGGATCCAAGACGGGGCTCTGTGCTGGAGCTTGTTCATCCACCACACCTCCAGAAAGCTGCTTGTATGAGGTCTGTCTGCTCCACCACCTCTCCCTCTTCCTCCTCCTCCTTCTCTGTCTCTGGCGAAGTGGCAGTTAAACCGACGCCTGACAGGGTCTACGCAATGGCTCAAGCAAAAAGATGCCATACTGTGCTTGAGCTGGTTTGTTTAGGGGACAGGAGCCACACCTGGCCAGAAATTCAGTCAGGGGCAGGTGCAGAGATGGTTAACACCACGCCAGCTTCAGCTGGGAATGATCGTCTGCGATAATGGCAGCAACCTTATCTCCGCCCTACGCAAGGGTAAATTGACGCATGTACCATGCCTAGCACACGTCCTAAATCTGGTGTGCAGCGTTTCCTAACCAAGTACCCAGGGCTGCCAGAGCTTCTCATCCAGGCCAGAAAAGTCTGCAGCCACTTCAGACGGTCATTCCCAGCAAGCGTTCGCCTGGCAGAAATTCAAAGAGAATTCCACCTTCCCACAAACCGTCTGATCTGTGACATGCCCACCAGGTGGAACTCGACATTAGCAATGCTGCAGCGTCTGCACAAGCAGCAGAGGGCCATCAACGAGTACCTGTGTGAGTATGGCACAAGGACAGGTTCAGGTCAACTTGGTTCCCCCCCCCCACAGTGGCTGATGATCAAGGATGCATGCACTGTACTGTCACCATTTGAAGAGGCAACGAGGATGGTGAGCAGGGACAGTGTATGCATCAGTGACACAATTCCTTTAGTGTTCCTGCTGGAGCACACTCTGCGGGGAATTATAGATGTGGCTCTAGAGGCAGAGCAGCGGGAGGAAGAGGAGGCCTTCCCTAGCTCTCAAGGCCCCAGTCTTTCCGCAGACAGCATTCCAGCGAGTCCTACTCAGATCAGACAGGAGGAGGATGAGGAGGAGGAGGAGGAGGCAGAATATTTAAGTAGTGGGGGCAGTGAAGGTGGGGATTCCTCAAGGGAGGGTTTCGTGTGCCCAGAAACACAAGGGCTAGTGTGTGGCTGGGAGGAGGAAGTGCACGATACGGTCATCCTCATTGACCAGGAATACTCGGAAGCTAATGCCACCTCCAACCTACGCTGCATGGGCTCCCTAATGATGCAAAGCCTGCTAAAGGACCCCAGGATTCGTGCTATCAAGGAGAGGGATCATTACTGGTTGGCAACCCTTCTTGATCCACGATACAAGGGGAAAGTTGCAGAGCTCATCCTGCCCGCACAGAGGGAGCACAGGATGAAAAAACTTGAGGACGCTCTAAAGCGACACTTGTGTAACACCTTTCCAGGCACTGGTAGATTACCAAGTGCTGACACACGTGCTGCTGAGGCTGCGGATGATCAGAGGAATAGTGGTGAAGGCCAGGGCCGCTTGACTGATGCATTTTTAATTTTTTTAGTCCTCGACGCCCAGGGACGTCAAATGTAGGCACCCATTGCCGGCGTCTTCACCATATGGTGCAGGACTACCTAGGGGCAAGGGCAGACCTGGATACCTTTCCAGCAGATGATCAACTGGCTTACTGGGTGTTGAGATTGGATCACTGGCCAGAACTTAGCCAATATGCTATGCAGCTACTAGGTTGCCCTTCATCTAGCGTGCTTTCCAAAAGGCCGTTCAGTGCCGCTGGAGGATTTGTCACAGACAAAAGAGTGCATCTGTCCACCGACTCTGTAGACCGGCTGACATTTATAAAAATTAATCAGTCCTGGATCAGCAGCTATCAATCCCCTGATGCTGAAGTAATGGAATAGATAGGGGATGTCATCTTCTG
Organism: Leptobrachium leishanense; assembly: GCA_009667805.1. Classification (NCBI taxonomy): domain Eukaryota; kingdom Metazoa; phylum Chordata; class Amphibia; order Anura; family Megophryidae; genus Leptobrachium; species Leptobrachium leishanense. Next base: position 51,153,482 of record CM019066.1, on the reverse strand, counting down.
CATTCACAAAACCTCCAGCACTGAACTCTTCCACAATACCACAAAAGGGTTATGGTGTGAAGGCACTTGCTGCCATGAAAGGCACAATATTTGGCTACTCTGACGCCTGTGCCAGATTTATATCATTTTAATTTTTTGAACCGCAGGGTCCAACCCTGCACTCTTCCACAATACCACAGAGGGGTTACTGTATGATGATACTTGCTGGCCTGGCACCAAAGGCACAATATCTGGGTGCACTGACGCCTTGACCAGAATCATATCTTTTCAATATAGGACCACATGGTCCACCCCTGCATTCTTCCACAATACTACAGAGGGGTTACTGTATGATGGTACTTGCTGGCCTGGCACCAAAGGCAGAATATCTGGGTGCACTGACGCCTTAACCAGATGCATGTCTTTTTAATATAGGACCGCAAGGTTCACGCCTGCAGTCTTCCACAATACCACAGAGGGGTTACTGTATGATAGTACTTGCAGGCCTGGCACCAAAAGCACAATATATGGGTGCACTGCCACTGACGCCTGTATCAGATTCATATCCTCAGAGGGGTTACGATGTGACGGCACTGTCGGGGACGCTAAAGGACCAATTTTGAAGCACCTATTGTTACTTTCATCCAAAGCCTGCATAAGTTTCACAATAATTTAGCCAAAAAAAATCAGTAAACTTTTTCTGCATGTACGAAAATGTCTCCTCTTTTCATACAGATTGCCGCCCCAAGCAGTTGTTTATGGATAGATTAAAGGAAAAGCATTTACCGTCATTTGAAACGTCATTTTTTTGTTTTTAAGTGTTTCTATACATCCTAGAAATCCGCCACTTCACGGGCAGGTTATGGGGACCTCCTAGGCACGATATTTGAAGGAATTTTTTGTTTTTATTTTTAACCCTTATTTCATGGAAAACTCACTGTCCCTTTAAAAACGTTTTTTTTTTTAACTTTTTGTCCTTGTTTCCTGTCCCCCAGGGCACTACCCGAACCCCCATACACCTTTTATGGCAAATATCTAGCATATATGCCCTCTTGGAGGGCACTCTAAAAACCGAATTTTCAGCCCCATTGACTTGCATGGAGTTCGAGTTCGGGTTCGGACCCGAACATATGGGAAGTTCGGGTTCGGGCCCGAACCGAACTCGGGGGGTGTTCGGCTCATCCCTAACCTAGAGTTACATGCTATTTATCTATCTGATAATCACAGAGCGAAAAAAATTCCAAGAGGATTTCGTATAAGAAATATTCCAACTAGAGGACGTAATAATCCTGAATTATGTATCAGATGGGCTGCTGTTTTAAATAAATGCTTGATGGATTTAATGTTGCTGGTGATTGAAGAGGTGGGCAGAGAATTAAAAATCGTTAAAATCAAAGCCACTGATCTGGAACAGAAACACCGTGAGGCATTGCACATTGATTAATAAATTAACTACAGATTTGGCAACATATCGAAACGATTTAATCCGCTTCAAAAGAGAGAAGTTGGATTAAGTAAATATGGACTATTCCGAACACCGAGTTTATAGATGGCTGACGGGTGAACCTTGTAGGAACTTTGGATACCAACAACGCATTATGAAACCAGCTGCTCCAACGATAGACGTTACCTCCGGTGAGTCGGCATCAGATAATGAGGCTGCAACAGGCTCTGACGTTCAACCTACCAACACCACACCTTTTTTAGACAGAGGTCTGGGTCTAAACCACGAAACTATTGGTGGCTCAGAGAACCGGCCCAAACAACATCGGAGGGTCAGACGTGGGAAGGGGAGTACCAAGAGGGAATCTTCGGGGACGAACACCGAAGAAACGGAGATAATTCTGATTTACAATCTATCCTCACTTATTCTCACCAATACAGAAATCCTCATATTGTCTAAGGGGCTATCATTTGTGCCAACATACGGTCCAAATCGCTTCCAATGGGAACTGGAACAATTTAAATTGGGGAGACAGCTACGCCTGATGGACTTTTCAAAAAATACTGATCAAACTCCAAAGGAGGAGTTGAGATTAAAATCAACTTTTGATCCTCCCCCAACTAATGCCACTATACAAACCTTCTTGCAATGTGTTGAAACTGACACTGAGCCCATTTTGTCCAAAAAACATCAGAGGACATATTCTATTTGTGAATTGGCGAATGATAAATCCATCTCTGTCCGCCCCGCCGATAAGGGGGGCGGGATTGTGATTATGAAACAGTGACTATCGTACCGAAATTACACACAATTGAGCAACAATGAGGTCTATCAGAGACTGCCCAATGATCCGGATCTCTCTTTTGGCACACAGATTAAAGGTCATCGATACAATTATTTGATTATTTGTGTGTTACTCATCCCAGATGCCCAGTCTTATACACACTCCCGAAAATTCATAAAAATGCTCGCTCCCTCCCAGGGAGGCCTATTGTTTCTGCCATTGGGAGACTTTTGGCACCGCTGGGAATTTGGCTTGACAGTATTTTTAAAGAACCGGTTATGTCTTTGCACACTTGTGTTAAAGACACCCCTGATGTAATCACACGTCTTAAAGCATTTAATGCACCATTGGAGGGCTTATTATTGGTTACTATAGATGTCAGCAGCCTTTATATGGTTATCCCCTTGAAGGGGTAATAGAGGCTATGCGTACAGTACTGTCCAATTCCTCAGTGACGATTTCATATCCTATTGATTTTCTCCTATCTGTATTGCGTTTAACATTAACTATGAATTATTTTCGTTTTGAAGACCGTTATTACTTACAACGTATGGGTATGTCCATGGGTGCTGCCATGGTGCCCAATGTATGCCAACACATTCATGTATGTTTATGAGATGCAGTACATTCTTCCCACCTTCGGCGAAGGTTTGCAACTATATCTTATTATCAATATATTTTTGATTTGGGGCGTGGCACTACCAGAGACTTGTCTGACAGTATGACTTATTTATTTTATAAAAGGATTTTACCAGGAAGGATACATTGAGATTTCTCTCGTTTTCAAGTATGTCCTGGGTTCAAGTACATTGAGTGGTTACAGAAATACAAAATAGTAAAATGCAAGATATTAACACAAGACCAAAATTTAAATGATCTTCCCACCACCATCCGTCTCTCATATGAGCATAACACTACGACAGGCAACTTTTTAGATCTGTGTATTTTTTTTTAATTCTTTATTTTTGAAGTTTGCAAGAGAAACATACGACCAATGCAAGCGAGAATGGCCTCGCAGGGCCAAGCCTTGTCATCAAATCAACAGTATAGACAAATAAAAACAAAAGACAATGCAGTATGGCAAAAGACAGCATTGGTAAACATAATCAAAGAGTCAGCAAATGATAATGATAGTTAGTGTGGCACTCCGTGTATTAAAATCGGTATTAAACTCATTGCACCCCAAAAGAGTACTGTAAACAGGACTAAGTAGAAAGCATTTTGTTTTGTTATTATTGAAATTTACCAGAACATAGTTCTGTTGCTGCTGTTCTGACCTCCTACCAGCGGGTGTCACTGCTGTGTCCTCAGCCACAGAAACTGTACTTAATACCATGTGGTTGTCTCAGTGATTCAGTAATCCTGAAGTTACCACTGGATGCAGTTAAGAGAGAGTGTGCACAGTGCATCCAGAGTAAAAACAGAATCTTTTATCTGTTTCAGGTAGGCAGAAAAGTATCTAAAGTCTAACAGTTAATGAGAAATGTTATTAGAGATTTTATGTAAATAGGAGTTTAGTCAGACAGACCCCTGCAGACTGATTGCTGTGACAGGCCTGGTGTAATATGCATTGTAAACTGCAGTAGCTGTATTAATGTCTGTATAGTTGTTCTCTCCTTTAACGTGGAGAATGTCATTTAACAGAATGAAGGAAGCATCAGTGTTTTATGCTGTTAAATCGGTCTGGTTACACAGGTTGCTAAATGGATTCACTGCAGCCACGTGTTGTAATCAACATGGCTGAATTAGGAAAGCATGCTAGTATAGTAACAGAAGCCTTATGTACGAGTAACTCCAGTTCCCAGAATCAGTTTTAAGTAGGTTTTATTTCTGAGAAAATGTGCAGAATGTTATTACTTGTGTATGATATTTGTTCTGTGCAATCTCCAACAGAGATTGAAAGTGAAACCAGATTATATTTTGTTGCTAGGTAGATTTGTTTAATTCTAGATATGTTTGTACCAATTGTTATTTAAAATAGATTAGGATTTTATGTTATATAGATTCAGTAATCCTGAAGTTACCACTGGATGCAGTTAAGAGAGAGTGTGCACAGTGCATCCAGAGTAAAAAGAGAATCTTTTATCTGTTTCAGGTGAACCCATAAAATAAATGTGTTGTACCAGAACAAGCTCCGTCTCTTATTCTAAAGAGTGCAACATTAGCTAAGAACATTAATATAAAAACATCCCCAGATGGGGGGACTCATCGAGGTAGGGAAACCCGTAAAGAATAGCCGTCAACAACATTAAGTATCGGAACGCACTGCATATTAGAGGCACAGCCGAAGTAATCCAAGCTAAAAGGAAAGGGAGGGGGGTAGGGAGAAAAAAAAGGGGGGGTGAGAGGAGAGAAATGGAGGATAATGGCAGAGGCCCAAAGTGTGCCGTCCTTGGCTTAATCCCTGAGTCCAGACCGTGGGGGGCCAAGGGGACAATTGGCACTAGGCCCAGGCACTTGGGAGGCCATAATGGCGATCCGAGACAACCCATGATGCAAAAAAAATAAAAAATAAATATTCAAATAAAAAGTCTCTAAGTTCGCATCCACAGGGGAAAAAAAAAGGGGAAAAAAAAAAGGAAAAGAAAAACACATCAGCAAGGTGGGGGGGGGGGGGAGATGAATAACATGCCGGAGTCTATCAGCGAGGCAGGGCCAGTATCCTCAGCCTGTGTCCACCCATAAGGCACCATGTACATCGCATCCCGGCCTCTTCCCTCTTAGCAGGCTGCAGTATCCGACCATCATCCGTCCGTCTCCACCACAGATACCATCCAGGCCTCGCCAGGCCCCAATCGCTCCTCGACCTCCACCGCCAGGATTCCGGAACAGGACCCCACAGTATGTCAGTGCACACATCCGCACCGTCCCGACCAGCACCCGGGGGTCAAATCCTCGCAGGGCCCGGGTCGAACTCCGCCGCCAGATCTCCGTTGTAAAGTTGCTCGTTATAATCCCTTGCGCTTCCGCGCCTTCCTGGGCGCCAGCCGGATGAGACCGTCCATCCCCGCATGTTGAGGGGGCACCAAGGCCACCGCCATCCGGGGTGCATTGAGAGCAGTCCCATCTCCAGTGCAGTATGTCGGGTAAACTCTAGGAGCACGAGTATTCCGATCCAAGTCCACGTTCAGGCTGCCGTCCTCGTCGCCTCTCTCCTCAGCTGCAATATCAAAAGGATCGGTTGCTGTGAGACACGAAGACGTGTCTGCCCCGATCTCGGTCGTCAGGTGTGTCTTCGGTTCTCGGAAGCACCATAGCGCGGCCTGCATCCTGCGCCAAATCCCCCTAGTGAGCGGGCCATCCGCATCCTCCCCATCTAGGATACGCAAGCAGGCTTCCAGGCCGCACATAGTGGCCCCCGCATCTCTGGTGAGGGGAGGGGGTGTAGCACATCCGACCCGCGGGTCTGTCCACCGCCCCCACAGACCTGTAATCCAAGGTGGCCAGGAGATGTGGGACTGTATAGACTCGATCCGGGGAATGTGGCCAGCGCCGTGTGGTCACGAGGCTTTCCACAGGGGTTAGGCCTCAAGATGGCCGCCGTCTTCTCGGGACAGCCACCTAGTTACAGCAGTCAGGGTTGTCTCTCGTCCGGAGGGGGGGGACTAAACAGCCTCCGGACAATTCAGAACCGGTGGCCAGCAACTCAGACCCAGGGTCAACAAAAAGTAGGCACATAAAAGTCAGCTAAAGGTCTCTAAAAGGAGAAGACATGCAGAGCTCCAGCAAAAAACGTCCACTCCAGTGAATAGCCAGCCACGCCCCCAGATCTGTCTATTTCAATTGGAGTTGGAGGTATTGAATATTCCTTGTTTCGAAAAATTACCGATCGCAATACTTTACGGAATGCTACTAGTTTCCATCCAAAGCATCTTAAGCAATCTTTTACCAAATTCTCAATTTCTTTGAGTATCAGGACAAGATCCAATGACACGCTGAGTTGACCACAGACACTTCTCGCAAATATCTAGGTATGTGTTAGACCCAAATCTATCCTTTGGCCCCACATCAAAAAACTCTCATCTAAACTTGGTGCACTGCATAGAAACAAATCCTGCCTGAGCCCCGCGGTAAGAAAGCAGATTGTACAACAAATGCTTATGCTGTCTATTGAATACAGAGATGTAGTGTAAGCAGCGGCCCCGCAAACAAACCTTCATAAACTTACTAAATTGTATAACTCATTCTGACGTTTTGTGCTACAATGTAACTACATGACCCCCCATTGTGACATGTTAAAAGAACTAAACTGGCCATTACTGGACTCTAGACGCACCCTTCACCTTTCCAACCTGGTGAGCTTTTCTGGGAAGCTACCACCCTACCTGAATAGACTGCTTCCCCCGGCAGTTCCCTCATCCTATAACCTCCGATCCAGGACCTGCACCTTACTTACAATACCACAATACAAAAAGGAAGTGGCTCGAACCTCATTTTCCTACAGAGCAACGCAATTATGGAATAACCTCCCAGACGCCATCAAATCTTCCCCAGTCTAAAGTCCTTTAAGAGCTACCTAGAACATACCTCAATACAGAATGCACCTGTAAACATGTAACATAGGGACTATATACAGAATGCACCTGTAAACATGTAACACAGTGACTATATACAGAATGCACCTGTAAACATGTAACATAGTGACTATATACAGAATGCACCTGTAAACTAGGGATGAGCCGAACACTCCGAGGTCGGTTCGAGCCCGAACCCGAACTTCCCATTTGTTCGGGTCCGAACCCGAACCCGAACCCAATGCAAGTCAATGGGGCTGAAAATTCGGTTTTTAGAGTGCCCTCCAAGAGGGCATATATGCTACATATTTGCCATAAAAAGGTGTATGGGGGTCCGGGTAGTGCCCTGGGGGACAGGAAACAAGAACAAAAAGTTTAAAAAAAAACGTTTTTAAAGGGACAGTGAGTTTTCCATGAAATAAGGGTTAAAAATAAAAACCAAAAATTCCTTCAAATATCGTGCCTAGGAGGTCCCCATAACCTGCCCGTGAAGTGGCGGATTTCTAGGATGTATAGAAACACTTAAAAACAAAAACATGACGTTTCATATGACGGTAAATGCTTTTCCTTTAATCTATCCATAAACAACTGCTTGGTGCGGCAGTCTGTATGAAAAGAGGAGACATTTTCGTACACGCAGAAAAAGTTTACTGATTTTTTTGGCTAAATTATTGTGAAATATATGCAGGCTTTGGATGAAAGTAACAATAGGTGCTTTAAAATTGGTCCTTTAGCATCCCCAACAGTGCCGTCACACCGTAACCCCTCTGAGGAGATGAATCTGATACAGGCGTCAGTGGCAGTGCACCCAAATATTGTGCTTTTGGTGCCAGGCCTGCAAGTACTATCATACCGTAACCCCTCTGTGGTATTGTGGAAGAATGCAGGGGTGGACCATGTGGTCCTATATTGAAAAGATATGATTCTGGTCAAGGCGTCAGTGCACCCAGATATTGTGCCTTTAATGCCAGGCCAGCAAGTATCATCATACAGTAACCCCTCTGTGGTATCGTGGAAGAGTGCAGGGTTGGACCCTGCTGTTCAAAAAATTAAAATGATATAAATCTGGCACAGGCGTCAGTGCAGCCAAATATTGTGCCTTTCATGGCAGCAAGTGCATTCACACCGTAACCTTTTTGTGGTATTGTGGAAGAGTTCAGTGCTGGAGGTTTTGTGCATGCAGAAGACATACCTGATCTATTCCGTTACTTCGGCATCAGGGGATTGATAGCTGCTGATCCAGGACTGATTCATTTTTATAAATGCCAGCCGGTCTACAGAGTCGGTGGGCAGATGCACTCTTTTGTCTGTGACAAAACCTCCAGCGGCACCGAACGTCCTTTCGGAAAGCACGCTAGATGAAGGGCAACCTAGTAGCTGCATAGCATATTGGCTAAGTTCTGGCCAGTGATCCAATCTCAACACCCAGTAAGCCAGTGGATCATCTGTTGGAAAGGTATCCAGGTCTGCCCTTACCCCTAGGTAGTCCTGCACCATATGGTGAAGACGCTGGCAAAGGGTGCCTACATTTGACGTCCCTGGGTGTCGAGGACTAAAGAAATTTAAAAAAGCATCAGTCAAGCGGCCCTGACCTTCACCACTATTCCTCTGATCACCCGCAGCCTCAGAAGCACGTGTGTCAGCACTTGGTAATCTACCAGTGCCTGGAAAGGTGTTACACAAGTGTTCGCTTTAGAGCGTCCAAGTTTTTTCATCCTGTGCTCCCTCTGCGCGGGCAGGATGAGCTCTGCAACTTTCCCCTTGTATCGTGGATCAAGAAGGGTTGCCAACCAGTAATGATCCCTCTCCTTGATAGCACGAATCCTGGGGTCCTTTATCAGGCTTTGCATCATTAGGGAGCCCATGCAGCGTAGGTTGGAGGTGGCATTAGCTTCCGAGTCTTCCTGGTCAATGAGGATGACCGTATCGTGCACTTCCTCCTCCCAGCCACGCACTAGCCCTTCTGTTTCTGGGCACACAAAACCCTCCCATGAGGAATCCCCACCTTCAATGCCCCCACTACTTAAATATTCCTCCTCCTCATCCTCCTGTCTGATCTGAGTTGGACCCGCTGGAATGCTGTCTGCGGAAAGACTGGGGCCTTGAGAGCTAGGGAAGGCCTCCTCTTCCTCCCGCTGCTCTGCCTCTAGATCCACATCTATAATTCCCTGCAGAGTGTGCTCCAGCAGGAACACTAAAGGAATTGTGTCACTGATGCATGCACTGTCCCTGCTCACCATCCTCGTTGCCTCCTCAAATGGTGACAGTACAGTGCATGCATCCTTGATCATCAGCCACTGCGGGGGGAAAAAAAACAAGTTGACCTGAACTTGTCCTTGTGCCATACTCACACAGGTACTCGTTGATGGCCCTCTGCTGCTTGTGCAGACGCTGCAGCATTGCTAATGTCGAGTTCCACCTGGTGGGCATGTCACAGATCAGACGGTTTGTGGGAAGGTGGAATTCTCTTTGAATTTCTGCCAGGCGAACGCTTGCTGGGAATGACCGTCTGAAGTGGCTTCAGACTTTTCTGGCATGGATGAGAAGCTCTGGCAGCCCTGTGTACTTGGTTAGGAAACGCTGTACCACCAGATTTAGGACATGTGCTAGGCATGGTACATGCGTCAATTTACCCTTCCGTAGGGCGGAGAGAAGGTTGATGCCATTATCGCAGACGATCATTCCCAGCTCAAGCTGGCGTGGTGTTAACCATCTCTGCACCTGCCCCTGCAGAGCTGACAAAATTTCTGACCCGGTGTGGCTCCTGTCCCCTAAATAAACCAGCTCAAGCACAGTATGGCATCTTTTTGCTTGAGCCATTGCATAGACCCTGTCAGGCGTGGGTTTAACTGCCACTTCGCCAGAGACAGAGAAGGAGGAGGAGGAAGAGGTGGTGGTGGTGGAGCAGACAGACCTCATACAAGCAGCTTTCTGGAGGCGTGGTGGATGAAGAAGCTCCAGCACAGAGCCCCATCTTGGATCCCTCCCAGCTGCAATCAGAGTTACCGAGTGTGCCGTGAAGGAAATGTAACGACCCTGTCCATGCTTGCTGGACCACGTGTCTAAAGTCACATGCACCTTGCTGCTGACTGCCTTATTATTATTATATTATTATTCTTTATTTATAAAGCGCCAGCATATTCCGCAGCGCTGTACAATAAGCACAGTATAGACAGGGTTACAATACATTGAACAACATTTGACAAACAGTACAGGAGGAGATGAGGCCCTATTCCGTAGGAACTCACAATCTGGGAGGGTTGGGGTTGGAAACAGGAGGAGAGGACTGTAAGGTTAGAGTGATTGATGGTTGCGTCAGTGAGTTGGGTGGTAGGCTTCCCTAAATAGGAATGTTTTCAGGAGCGTTTGAAGGAAGAGAAGTTAGGGGAAAGTCTGACAGTACGAGGGAGAGCGTTCCAGAGAGTGGGGGCTGCGCGTGAGAAATCCTGCAGTCTATCATGGGAAGAGGTGATGCGGGGAGAAGCTAGGCGCAGGTCACTGTTTGACCTTAGGGAGCGGGCTGGGGTGTATTTGGTGATTAGTGAGGACAGGTAGTGGGGAGCTGAGTTAGTGAGAGCTTTGTAGGTAAGGATAAGGATTTTGAACTTAATTCTGCAGTGGATGGGGAGCCAGTGAAGGGACTCGCAGAGGGGAGCGGCAGAGACAGAGCGGCGGGTGAGGTGAATTAGCCTGGCGGAGGCGTTCAGGATGGATTGTAGGGGGGAGAGGTGGGACAGAGGGAGGCCAGATAAGAGATTATTGCAATAGTCGAGTCGGGAGATTACCAGGGCGTGTATGAGTTGTTTTGTGGCGACAGCGGTAAGAAATGGCCGAATTCTGTAAATATTACGCAGTTGGTATCGGCAGGAGGAGGAAAGAGACTGATGTGGGGGATGAAGGAAAGAGCAGAGTCAAGTGTAACTCCAAGACAGCGAACTTGGTTTGATGGGGAGATGGTGATACCCTCCACCGTGATCGAGAAGTCAGGAGGTGGGGCGGCATTAGAGGGAGGAATAAGTAGGAGCTCAGTCTTTGACATGTTGATCTTTAGGTGGTGGGAGGCCATCCAGGAGGAGATGCCAGATAAACAGTCACTGACTTTTGGAAGGACAGGGGGAGAGAGATCAGGGGTAGAGAGGTAGATCTGAGTGTCATCAGCGTAGAGGTGGTAATTAAAGCCAAAGCTGTTGATGATTTTGCCCAGGGAGGAGGTGTAGATGGAAAAGAGCAGAGGACCAAGGACAGAGCCTTGAGGTACACCAACAGATAGAGGCAATGAGGAGGAGGAGTTACCAGCAAAGGACACACAGAAGGACCTGTTGGATAAATAGGAGTCAATCCAAGCAAGTGCAGTGTCACCGAGACCCAGAGAGTTGAGGGTCTGTAGAAGGAGGGGGTGGTCAACAGTGTCAAAAGCAGCCGAGAGGTCAAGCAGGATGAGAATAGAATAGTGGCCGTGTTTTTTAGCAGTTAGGAGGTCGTTGGTGACTTTGGTGAGGGCAGTTTCAGTTGAGTGTAGGGGACGGAAGCCAGATTGCAGGGGGTCAAGCAGGGAATTGGAGGACAGGAAGAGGGAGAGGCGGTTGAAGACTAGTTTTCTAAGAGCTTAGAGGTAAAGGGAAGCAGGGATACAGGACGGTAGTTGGATGGAGAGTTGGGATCTAGGGATGGTTTCTTTAGTAAAGGGGTAACTAGCGCGTGTTTGAAGGCGGATGGAAAGGAGCCAGTGGAGAGAGATAGGTTGAAGATGTGTGTGAGAGCAGGGGTGAGGGAGGAGGAGAGAGGGAGGAATTAGATGTGAGGGAATGGGGTCGAGCGGGCACGTGGTGAGATGTGAGGAGGACAATAAGGAATTGACTTCCTCCTCAGTGGTTGGGAGGAAGCGGCAGAGAGTGGCAGATGGGACCTGTGGGAGTGGAGGTGGCAGATAACTATCTTGTGTTGGATGTTGCTTCTGATAGTTAAAGTTTTACTGAGGAAGTAGTCTGCCAGCTCTTGAGCGCTGAAGGCAGCTGAGGGGGAGGTGCAGGTGGGTAGAGGAGGGTGTTGAAGGTGGACCAGAGCCGTTTAGGGTTGGAGGACAGTGTAGATATAAGAGATGAGAAGAAGGATTGTTTGGCCAAGTGGAGGGCAGAGGTGTATGACCGGAGAATAAACTTGAAGTGAACAAAATCAGCTTCAGAGCGGGATTTCCTCCAGGCACGCTCTGCGGTGCGGGAGCATCTTTGCAGGTAGCGAGTCTGGAGGGTGTGCCAGGGCTGAAGCTGGCGGCGTGGGGCCTTACAGAGTCGAAGAGGAGCAAGAGTGTCTAGAGCAGAGATAAGCGTAGTGTTGTAGTGATTAGTGGCAGCATCAGGGCAGGTGAAGGATGAGGTATGAGGGAGGTGGTGAAGTAGGTTGGAGAATTGATGGGGGTCCACAGCCTGTAGATTCCTGCGAGTGTGTGTGCGGGGTGGGGGAGCAGGGTGTTTAGGAAGTCCAGATAGGTTGAAAGAGAGAGGTGGTGGTCAGAGATGGGAAAGGGCGACAGTTGAACTCAGAAATGGAGCAGAGGTTGGAAAAGACAAGGTCAATAGCGTGACCATCGCGGTGGGTAGGGAGGAGGGAGGATTGTGTGAGTCCAAGGGAGGACGTGAGTGAAAGAAGTTTGGAGGCAGCAGGGGCGGAAGGATCGTCAGTGGGAATGTTGAAGTCCCCGAGAACTAGGCATGGAAGATTAGAAGACAGAAAGTGAGAGAGCCAGGTAGCAAAGTGGTCAAAGAACTGGGAGGTTGGTCCCGGTGGGCGGTAGATGACTGCCACCCTGAGGGCCAGAGGAGAGAACAGGCGGATGCAGTGTGTCTCGAAGGAGGAGAAGGAGAGGGATGGGGGTGGAGGGAGATGCTGGTAGGTGCAGGTGGGAGAGAGCAGGATTCCGACCCCGCCACCATTTCCTCACCCGGTCTGGGGGTATGACTCAAGTGTGAGACCGCCATGTGAGAGAGCAGCAACGGAGGCCGTGTCAGAGGGAGTTATCCAGGTTTCAGTTAAAGCTAGGAGGTTGAAGGAGTTTGAAAGGAAGAGGTCATGGATTGCTGTGAGTTTGTTGCACACAGAGCGAGCATTCCAGAGGGCGCAGGAGAAAGAGGACAGGCGCTGAGGGATTATGGGGATGAGGTTGCTGGGCTTGCAGGGAGGTGATTTATGTGCGATGGAGATAGGATGAGAGGGAAGTATTGGATGTGTTGTGGGCCAGGGTTAGGGGATATGTCACCTGAAGAGAGTAGCAGCAGGAGGGTGAGAAAGAGAAGGTGGGAATGGGATTTGTGGGAGTGGGAGTGATTGGCAGCGCGAGAGTTAGAGGGAGACCATGTTCTGAGGAAACAAAGGAGCTCATGCGAGGCCATCATGTGGGACGAGAGGAGGGAGGGAGAGATGCAGATAGTGTAGGGGTCGGTGGTAGAGGGGCAGGAGTTCCATTTAAGGAGAAAGTAGAAGTAAAGAGTAGAAGCGTGAGAGAAAGCATGATATAGACGAGCGTTTACCCAGAGTAAAAGTAGGCCTTGCAGTTCCTTCCTCCAGTCCCGCAACTCCAGGAAACAACTCTGGATGTCCACTTAAAAATGCCACTTGCAAATGACACTCAGAGCCTGGCTCAAAGAGCCTGCTATAGTAGTGATATAGGGCGGGCTGATTGCATTCAGGCAGTTAAAATATGTCAACACCTGGAAGGTCAACAGCTGAGCTGGATGGGCTGTGTCAATAGGGTAGGAGATTCACATGCTAATTAGCAAAGCAAAGGGTGGAGAAAAACAAAAATAAATATAAATAAAAATAGAAAATACCAATATGCAGGCGATCAGATGATCAGATGAGATGTGGGTGTCTGAATAATGGTGATAATGTCTTACCAGCAAAAGTATGCAGGCGATCAGATGAAGATGTGGGTGACTGTGGATGATGGGTGATAATGTCCTACCAGCAAAAGTATTGCAGGCGATCAGATGAGATGTGGGTGACTGTGGATGATGGGTGATAATGTCCTACCAGCAAAAGTATGCAGGCGATCAGATGAGATGTGGGTGACTGTGGATGATGGGTGATAATGTCCTACCAGCAAAAGTATGCAGGCGATCAGATGAGATGTGGGTGACTGTGGATGATGGGTGATAATGTCCTACCTGTGGAGAGAGGAGACACAGGACTTAGGGATCGTGATGGCGTAGGGGATCTTGGATGAAGCTCCAGGAAACAACTCTGGATGTCCACTTAAAAATGCCACTTGTAAATGACACTCAGAGCCAGCAAATACAGTGCTCTGATTCAATCTCTGAGGTTGAGGAAGGGAGTATAATCAACCTAGAGGAAGGGGGTGCCAGTGATGACACACAAATAACTGGCACTCATGTCGCCTTTGCCAATGACTCGATAACATTGTCTTCCACGTGCTGGTATAGTGCTGGAATGGCCTTGCAGTGAAAAGTAATGGCGTTTTAGAACCTGCCACTGTGGTACAGCACATTCAGCAAATTCACAGAAGGGAGCAGAGTCCACCAGCTGGAAAGGCAGCAGCTGCAATGCGAGTAATTTTGCCAAGCTGGGATTTAGACGCTGTGCTTGGGGATGGTTGGGACTATATTTTTTCTTACGCTGCAGCAGCTGCGGCAACGTAATCTGACTGCGTAAATCTTCAGCTAATGGGATGATGTCACATTGTGAGGAAGGACCTGCTGATACATCCATTACTGTAGCATCATCCCTGTCAGTGGAGGTTATAGGCAATGACATGGCAGGACATACAGTGGGGGTAGAGACAGATGAGGAGGAGGACCTACGCAAAGTTTTGCGCCAACGGGATGTGTGGCACTTATTCATATGTCGCCTCAAGCACGTGGTACCCAAGTGTCCGGCATCTTTCCCACGCTTAAGCCTCATCTGACATAGATTACAAATAGCAACGGTGCGCTCTGCTGCACATTTCTTAAAGAACTCTCAGACAACAGAGTTCCTGCATGTGTGCTTTGAGACAACAGCGCTCTGCTGCACCGGAGCAGCTCTGACATCTGATGCCTTGGACTGGCAAGTGCTACGGTTGGTCATAGAGGATGTTGTGCCTCGTGTTTGCTGTGCCTCCTACTCCCCCTCCTCTCACTTGATTCCTCTGTTCGATCTGGCACCCAGTTGGAGTCAGTGACCTCATCATCAATGTCATCTTTCACCCCTATCTCCTCGTCACTGGAGCCAACTTGGCAGTATGCCTGCAGCTGCTGGGGCAACATGAGTGCCGGTTATTTGTGTGTCATCACTGGCACCCCCTTCCTCTAGGTTGATATACTCCCTTCCTCAACCTCAGAGATTGAATCAGAGCACTGTATTGCTGTGCATCCTCAAGCAGCAGGTCACTGTCATTGTAGTCAAACAATTCAGCTGACTCCTCCGTGTGTGATAGTGAGGCTACGGCAGGGGTAGCTGAGGCTGCATTAGATGTTTTGTCAGCTGAGGTGGACTGTAAAGCACTACAAGCCTGGCTGGCAGAGGACTCGGAGGATGAGGATGGCCTGGTTAGCCAATCCACCAAATCCTCAGTATGTTGCTGCTGCTTAAGACGGCCAGCACCAGTTAGAAAGGACAAGCGTGCTGTCGGGTATATTACAGAAAGGAAAAAGGTAAAATGGATGCCTGTAGCCATTTCGTTTTTAAAGACAGTTTTTTCTTTCAATTTTCTCTAGGTTTAGAAACGAACGAGATTTTTTTTACAGAGTTCATTCCTGGGTGAAGTTTTTTATATTTTTTTTAGAAGTGCCAGGCATGAAGGAACCTAGATTGTTTTTGTGTGATAATGCTAGAGTTAAGTGCTAAGACGTGTCATAATTAAATTTATTGGTCTGTCTTAAGTTTTTAAAACAAGATATTTTGTCTTTTGGGTATAGGAATAAGAGTTAATATCTCTGTAATATAGATTAATATTCACAAAATATATGTTTATAATCAAGGTATATTTTATTATATTTACAGTAGGAAATATGTATACTCCAATAAATATTGTAGAAAGTATATAATTGGTAAATAATAAAAATTACTAAAGAATAGATTCTGTTGAGTTAACCAGAAAAGAATTCAGCTGATAGTAAGTAATTTCAAAGGGAGTGAGGATATAAATTAGATATGATAGGTAGACACAGTGTCTATAGTGACTGAGAGAGAGTCTTTGTTAAGTCAGATTGAACTTTGACCCGAGATAAGAATATTAAAAAGAAATGGTGGAATTAATTAAAAGTGCAATACTGCCCTCTAGAGGATAGTAAAGATTATATTTGATATACCAATAATATTGCCGTGACGTCAAATTGACTATAATAAGCGGCAATGTTGGTTGCAAATCAGTCCGAGATTCCAGCATTCAGAGACTCACACCGAAATGCATTACACATGACCCTCTGAGAGTCCAAGATTCCAACACTCAGACTCACACCACGATGCAGGCAGATCCCAGGACATGAGGCAATCAAGATTCTCACCAAATCTCTAACTCACATGCATTGATTATCTGATATCGATAATCTTCACACATTCCAAAAATATTACATCAGGAATTCCAAGGCAGACTTATCAAAATCCAAATGGACAGGTAATGTATGAAATTAAGGAATTAATGTAATTATATATGTTTGTAGATATTCTTGCAACGTAGACTGAGATTTCTCAGATACTGGGTAACTCCAAAAATCTAAGTATTTCTATTCTGCAGATAGAAATATGAAGAAGTGGATATAAGGATTTATTCCTAAAAGAAATGTTGTAAGATTGATACCAATATATATTGAATTTGGAAATTACTGTGATTATAATTAATAAGCAAAGAATTATATAACTACAAAATAAAAAGCAAAAGATTAGAAGTTTAATTCTCGAGATTAGGGGAGGATTCACTAAGTTTTTATTACTTATCATTAAATTAGCTCATCTTTTGTTGATCCATGTAGTATAGAGATATATATATATATATCTATAAGAGCTGGCTGGTTAAACATTGTTTGCTGGGAAATGCATGTTGTATTAAGCAGAAATGTTTATTAACCATTTGTGTATTAGTTACTAACTGATAAGGTAAATTATATTAATCATATATGCAGTTACTAACCGGAGATACATATATTGTGAAGCTAGTTTTTATATGCTTATGGATTGTGGTTTATAAATTTTTGTTTATGATATGAGATTTGAAACTTTTTTGTATACGTAATAAATATATATATATATTTATCCGATTATTGTATTTTTCAAAGCAAAACACAGACAATTAAAAGAATTTAGGAGAATTTCTAGGAAATATAAACGATTAATATTTGTGTTTCGTGTAGATTTCTTATGAAATAATAATCCCTGACATATTGGAGGCTTGGCTGATAAATCCAATATATATAACGTGTTGTATTCACATGCAGAGATTATATCCGACAAATTGGAGGCACTGTACCGAGATTGTAGTTTTTGTTTGGAATATAATTGTCAGTATTGTCTGATTAGACAGAGATGAAATTATATATATATATATATATATATATATATATATATATTTTGACTCCTTGTTGTATTTTGACTTAGTGTAAAATGTCAGAGTCAGAATCTGAGACTCAGGAAGATGTAGAGATACATGCAGATCAAATAGTATTGATAGATGTTATGTCTTATCTAAAGGACAAGTTACATGTCAGACGATTTATTTGATTGGATAAAAGAAATAAAAATCAAATGTTTCTAGTTATGCTGCTTCAATCTGGTCAGATCAATCAAATTGATACATATATTGTGAAGCTAGTTTTTATATGCTGATGGATTGTGGTTTATAAATTTTTGTTTATGATATGAGATTTGAAACTCTTTTGTATACGTAATAAATATATATATATTTTTATCCGATTATTGATTATTGTATTTTTCAAAGCAAACCACAGACAATTAAAAGAATTTAGGAGAATTTCTAGGAAATATAAACGATTGATATTTGTGTCTCGTGTAGATTTCTTATGAAATAATAATCCCTGACATATTGGAGGCTTGGCTGATAAATCCAATATATATAACGTGTCGTATTCACGTGCAGAGATTATATCCGACAGTGCCCCTGCAGAGGATGCAGCACGTCCACCACGACCAGAGGCACAGCCTCCCGACACAGGGGCTGCTTGCCCTCTTATCTGTGTCTGGGAGCGTCTGCCTGTCCTTTTTGTTCTTTCAGACATAGTGAGTGATATATAGATTAAATATATACAGAACTCTGATTCAACTCTGGTATAAAGATTAAAGATTTACAGAACTCTGGTATAACTCAGTGAGACACCCTGATAGCTGGCAGCCAGTGACAAGACACAGATTACAATTCCCTCCTATAAATCAGTGAAACCCCTTGATGGGTGGCAGTGAGAAGCCACAGATTACAATTCACATAAATCTGCTAGAAATATGTGGGATCCCCTGATGGGTGGCAGTGAGAAGCCAAAGATTACAAGTCTCAGAAACCTCCTATAAATCAGTGAGACCCCTTGATGGGTGGCAGTGAGAAGCCACAGATTACAAATCTCAGAAACCTCCTATAAATCAGTGAGACCCCCTGATGGGTGGCAGCCAGTGAGAACACACGGATTATAACAATTCCCAAATATTTTGTAGAAATTTGTCCCCCCAAAATACTTGCTGGCAGTGACAAGACACAGATCACCTCAATTCCCAAATGTTTTGTAGAAATGAGACCCCCCCAGTAGCGTGGCAGACCGGCAGTAAGAACACACAACAACAATCTCCTATGAAATCTCCTCTCAAATGCATGCAGAAGCGCTGCGTGGAAACCTTATATAGTGTGCTGCGGGACTTAGCTCTGTGAGCCCATGATTGGGCAAAATTTGCCCAATCAGGACTCTGAGCCGTGATTGGCATACTGTTGAACCTGTCTTGCACCAGACCTGTGGTCAGGTGCAAGGCTGTAGCCAATTACAAGCTTCAGGCCAGTGTAAAAGTGCATTGTGGGCCATTGTGGTCGGACATGCGGCGAACACACGGAAATGTTCGGAGTTCGCGAGCAGACCGAACAGGCTAAGTTCGGTCCGAACTCCAAACCGCTCATCCCTAGTGGTGTATAGAGCCAAAGATGTTAGAATTGTGTCGATGTCCCAATATTTCTGGACCTGACTGTACATCCTTCTTGCCCGTCCGTTATTTTCCTGCTCTGATACGTAGTGTGTTTAGTCAAAGCTCCTTTTTGTGGTGTGGATGATCCTCCTACATATACATACACATATCATTTTCCTGTGCAAAATGTTCTGTATGCATATACTTTGTGCTTGTTTTCTCAGGGTCCACTTTATGTTACGGTTGTAAAGTTGATTTAGAAATCGCATTTGGTTATAGAAGGATCATATGATTGAAGGGATATTGATTTAATAGATCACATTCCACATGTGGCCATGATTTGCTTTTAATTAATTTTTTCAATATTTTTGTATCTGTTGCTCTATATATGTGTCTCTATGGCAATGGGCGTGCGTCGCCTGCTGGACGCACTTCCGTAGCGGTAGTGACTGCCTCGGACCTCGTTCTGAGTTAATTGGTATTTATGTGTTTTTTATTTCTCTGCATAATCTTGAGAAAAGTCCCGGAGGGGACTGAAACGCCGATCTATGCAACAATAAATATTTTATATCGCATTTTCAAGTCTTCGTGTGCATGTGAACCTTCTTTCATATATGACTTTATGCAGCCGGATTGCACCGAAGCAGGTACAAATTATTTTTGATACAATGAATGGGGGGTTTCTTGGATTATATATAAATATATATGTCATGATATATATATATAAATTATTGCAGAAGCCACTTGCACATCACAGCAACTCCAAGAATTTTTATCTCACTTTTTGTCCTCCACCACAACCCTTGGGAGTATATATATATATATATTATAACTATATATACCATGACCATACAGTAATATATATATAGGACTCCTTCCATTGTGGGCAGAGAAAGTCAGAGCTGTCACTCAGGCTTGTGTTTGGAGCTCACTGTGTGAGAGGCAGTGCAAGGGTTAACACAGGTATAGGAGTTTGCAGTGCATGGGGTTAATGTCCCTCTCACCCCTTGCAGGGAAATGGTGGTGGGGGCTCTGTGGCCAGTGATGAAGGGGTTAATTCCCCCACCCCACGTGCAGCACAGGCATACAGCTGGCAGAGGTGGGTTCTGGGGACAGCAGCCGGGTTATTGGGGGCCACCCTAACCGCTGGAGATCTCTGACCTCACTCCCTCATTCACCCGCCAATGCCAGCTCCATTCCTTCCTCCAGCTCCCCCCCCCCCCTCACTCACCCGCCGCTGCACTCCGGGTCCCCCGCGCCCATCCTGTACCGGATCAGCCTGTAGATCCCCCCGCGGAGCCCGAGTGAGCGCAGGATCTCCATCACTGAGCCCAGAGGAGGGGGGAGTCACGTGTCCAGCAAGTTCACAGCCCCCGCGGTCACTCTGCTGCTCCAGCGCATCCCCATCTGTAAATACAGACACCTCTACCTGTATGCTCCGCCCACCGCGACAAAACAGCCAATCACCAGACTAGGAGAGTCCAGGGAAATGGTAGCCAGCCAATCCCTGACAGTTTAGACAAGATGCTGCCCGGAAGCCTGTGCTGTGACACAAATGTATCTAAACTGAGTGAGAACACAAAGCCCCCCCCCCCCCCCGTCACCAGGGATAACCTGCACAGAACAAGACACAAACCCCCCCCCCCCATCAAGACACAAAGCCCCCGTGTCACCAGGGATAACCTGCACAGGACAAGACACCCCCCCCCCATAAAGACACAAAGCCCCCGTGTCACCAGGGATAACCTGCACAGAACAAGACACAAACCCCCCCCCCATCAAGACACAAAGCCCCCGTGTCACCAGGGATAACCTGCACAGGACAAGACACAACCCCCCCCATAAAGACACAAAGCCCCCGTGTCACCAGGGATAACCTGCACAGGACAAGACACAACCCCCCCCATAAAGACACAAAGCCCCCGTGTCACCAGGGATACCTGCACAGGACAAGACACAAACCCCCCCCCCCCATAAAGACACAAAGCCCCCGTGTCACCAGGGATAACCTGCACAGGACAAGACACAAAGCCCCACCCCCCCCGTGTCACCAGGGGGGGGGGGCTTTATTTCTGTGGAGCTCTGTGATACACTCATACACACTGCACATTCATCTGAGGTTTATTGATGTGGAGCTCTGTGATACGCTCATTAGTGATGAGCCGAACACCCCGTGTTCGGTTCGCATTCGAACTCGAACAATTTCAAAAGTTCAAGTTCGAACTCGAACTCAATGCAAGTCAATGGGACTCGAAAGTTTGAATTTTAGAGTGCCCTGCAAGAGGGCATATATGCAAGATATTTGCCATAAAAGGTGTATGGGGGTACGGGTAGTGCCCTGGGGGACAGGAAACAAGGACAAAAAGTTTTTTTAAAAAAACTTTTTTAAAGGAACAGTGAGTTTTCCATGAAACAAGGGTTTAAAATTAAAACGAAAAATTCCTTCAAATACCGTGCCTAGGAGGTCCCCATAACCTGCCCGTGAAGTGGAGGATTTCTGTATGCCTGTATGAGCCTGTATGAAAACAGGAGACATTTTA
Organism: Leptobrachium leishanense; assembly: GCA_009667805.1. Classification (NCBI taxonomy): domain Eukaryota; kingdom Metazoa; phylum Chordata; class Amphibia; order Anura; family Megophryidae; genus Leptobrachium; species Leptobrachium leishanense. Next base: position 51,132,116 of record CM019066.1, on the reverse strand, counting down.
GGACACACAGAACAAGTTTAGTGATTTTTTGGCTAAATATGGTGAAACTTATGCTGACTTTGGATGAAAGTAACAATAGGTGCTTTAGAATTGGGCCTTTAGTGTCAGCAACAGTGCCGTCACACCGTAACCCCTCTGTGGTATTGTGGAAGAGTGCAGGGTTGGACCCTGCGGTCCAATATTAAAAAGATGAATCTGGTATAGGCGTCAGTGACAGTGCACCCAAATATTGTGCCTTTGGTGACAGCAAGTGCCTTCACACTGTAACCCCTCCGTGGTATTGTGGAAGAGTGCAGGGTTGGACCCTGCGATCCAATATTAAAATAATATGAATCTGGTACAGGCGTCAGTGCACCCAAATATTGTGCCTTTGGTGGCAGGAAGTGCCTTCACACCGTAACCCCTTTGTGGTATTGTGGCAGAGTGCAGGGGTGGAGGTTTTGGGAATGCAGAAGAGATCCCCGATCTGTTCAGTTACGTCAGCATCAGGGGATTGATAGCTGCTGATCCAGGACTGATTAATTTTTATTAATGTCAGCCGGTCTACAGAGTCGGTGGACAGACGCACTCTTTTGTCTGTGACAAAACCTCCAGCGACACTGAATGTCCTTTCAGAAAGCACGCTGGATGAAGGGCAACCTAGTAGCTGAATAGCATATTGGCTAAGTTCTGGCCAGTGATCCAATCTCAACACCCAGTAGGCCAGTGGATCATCTGCTGTAAAGGTATCCAGGTCTGCCCTTGCCCCTTGGTAGTCCTGCACCTTATGGCGAAGACTAGACATGTGCATTCGTTTTAGTACTAAAACGATTTAGTCAGAATTTTGGGATAATTTAGTTTTCGTATGACTCAAGAGATACGAAACTGCTTAGTACAAAAAACAAAAGAAACTAAAATAAAATGCACTACATTTTAGTTTCAGTCCTTTTTGTGATATTACATTAATGAGTGAAGGAGACCAACAATGAAGAGCGCAACATCGCAAAGCTACAGAAAAGGTTTGTATGCGTAATCCTTCCCAACCCCTACCCAAAAATCTGACAGTGATAGAGCCCCAGAATACTCACTCGCAGCACAGACAGCCAGCACAGGAAAGTAAACCTTTACTTAACCCTTGCATGTCTATGAGGCAGACAAGATGATAAAAGCAGCTGGAGAAGGAAAACAATCAAATAAATCACACTGAAAGCTAATGACATAGGAGGGCTGGATAGTAAAAAACCCTTTATAACAAGCAGCGCTGGGAGGAGCGACTTTATAAAACGTGTGTTATCTCCCCTCCCGCTCTGCATAATAGGGGTTTAGGTCTGATACATTTTATATTATCCATGACCTTTCCTCATCTATAATACACGTTTTATATAAAGTCCCTCCCCTCTCCTCTCCCAGTGCTGCTTATTATAAAGTTTTTTTTTTACGTCTGATACATTTAGTATCCAGCTCTCCCAGTTACTCTGTCAGTATGAGCCTTCAGTGTGATTTTGTAAGGACCGTACTACGGGTTGTGTAGCAGGTTGAGGTTGTGAGCCCAGGATGCAGTGATGAGGCAGGTTTCAGGATAAACAAAGAGTGTTTATTAAAAATAAACACCGTGGCATGGGATCAGACAAGATAACAGAAATAGAGACGTCAGGGTTCAGCAAGGGGTCTGGTACACGGGGAGTCTTAGATGGGGGGAGGCAGAGGAGGAGCAGGATGGAAGGGTACCGGTGTATGAAGTAATGAATGTCCAGAATAAAGCAGAGGATCCTTGGAGTCTTTGGTAGAGAGTTTCAGGAGGTCTCAGGGAGCTTTGGCAGATTGGTCTAGCAGACAGGAACTTCAGTGAATGTGGAAGTGAAGGGTTGAGGGTGGGACTCCCTTATATGAAGGGCTAATCAAGGAGGATAAAGGGCAGGTTTGGATCCAGGGCCAGGACGTCAAAATGAGGAAGGTGCATTGTTCATACCAGAGCCTTGAAATCTGCAGGGGACATGCAGGATGTGAAACCAACAGGGGGCGCCAGGGGGTGAGGGCCTCCAGGACCTTACAGATTTATTTTAATGTTTTCCCTGGATTTAAAGTGCTCTGTTTTATTATAAAAATAAATTTGCACCAGTTATCTCTTCTCTGAGCTTTCAGACCGATTTACGTTAATATTTTCCCTCTCCCCTGCTTTTATATTCCTGTCTGTCTCCCCCACAGAGATATAAAGTTTAAGTAAAAGTTCCCTCTCCTGTGCTGGATAAGTATTGCATTCCAAAGTTCTGCACCCTCCACATGCCAATGCAGTAGGATGTTCTATACAGAGAGGGACATTAATTAATGCAGGAGGATGTTATATACATTATACAGAGAAAGGTATAAATGGAGGAGGATGTTCTTTACAGAGAGGGACATTAATTAATTCAGGAGGACGTTCTATACATTATACAGAGAGGGGTATTAATTAATGCAGATGGATGTTGTATACATTATACAGAGAGGGGTATTAATTAATGCAGGAGAATGTTATCTACATTATACAGAGAGGGGTATTAATTAATGCAGGAGGATGTTATATACATTATACAGAGAAAGGTATAAATGGAGGAGGATGTTCTTTACAGAGAGGGACATTAATTAATTCAGGAGGACGTTTTATACATTATACAGAGAGGGGTATTAATTAATGCAGATGGATGTTGTATACATTGTACAGAGAGGGGTATTAATTAATGCAGGAGGATGTTATCTACATTATACAGAGAGGGGTATTAAATTAATACCCCTCTCTGTATAATGTAGATAACATCCTCCTGCATTAATTAATAGTATTAATTAATGCAGGAGGATGTTATCTACATTATACAGAGAGGGGTATTAATTTAATACCTCTCTGTATAATGTAGATAACATCCTCCTGCATTAATTAATACCCCTCTCTGTACAATGTATACAACATCCATCTGCATTAATTAATACCCCTCTCTGTATAATGTATAAAACGTCCTCCTGAATTAATTAATGTCCCTCTCTGTAAAGAACATCCTCCTCCATTTATACCTTTCTCTGTATAATGTATATAACATCCTCCTGCATTAATTAATAGTTATTAATTAATGCAGGAGGATGTTATATACATTATACAGAGAAAGGTATAAATGGAGGAGGATGTTCTTTACAGAGAAGGACATTAATTAATTCAGGAGGACTTTTATACATTATACAGAGAGGGGTGTTAATTAATGCAGATGGAGGTTGTATACATTGTACAGAGAGGGGTATTAATTAATGCAGGAGGATGTTATCTACATTATACAGAGAGGGGTATTAATTAATGCAGGAGAATGTTATATACATTATACAGAGAAAGGTATAAATGGAGGAGGATTCTTTACAGAGAGGGACATTAATTAATTCAGGAGACGTTTTATACATTATACAGAGGGGTATTAATTAATGCAGATGGATGTTGTATACATTGTACAGAGAGGGGTATTAATTAATGCAGGAGGATGTTATCTACATTATACAGAGAGGGGTATTAATTAATGCAGGAGGATGTTCTATACCTTATACAGAGAGGAGCCTTGTTTTTAGCCGTTTAAATCCAGTGGCTGTGAGCATTGAGATCGGTTGCTTGTTATATTATCTCTCAGTACAATGTATCGGGCTCAGCCGTTACAGTAACTGACTGTGACAGCGCTCAGAGTTTCAGTAAAGCAAGGAAATAATATTGTTATAACCTCCTTAAATATAAAAATATTATTTACTAGTTTTACTGAAACTCTGAGCGCTGTGATAAGCAGCAGTCAGTTACTGTAACAGCTTTGCCTGACACATTGTGCTGAGAGTGAGCGATACTGTAATAAGCAGCGATCTCAGCCCTTTGAGGAGCCACTACAATAGTAATTGTATCCACTGGTTTTCGGATAAATGAAATAAATAAATTAGTTTTCATACTAAAGAACTGAAAACGAATTTCTTTAGCAACTAAATAAATTGCATTTTAGGACTAATCCATTAGTTCAAAACAAAATTTTGTGCTGTGCACATGTCTAGTGAAGACGCTCGCAATGGGTGCCTACATTTGACGTCTCTGGGCTTCATGGGCTAAAAAAAATTAAAAAAGCATCAGTCAAGCGGCCCCGGCCTTCAACGCTTTTCCTCTGATCATCCACAGCCTCAGAAGCACCCGTTTCATCATTTGGTAACCTACCAGTGCCTGGAAAGGTGTTACACAAGTGTCGCTTTCGAGCGTACTCAAGTTGTTTCATCCGGTCCTCCCTCTGTGCAGGCAGGATGAGCTCTGCAACTTTACCCTTGTATCGTGGATCAAGAAGGCTTTCCAACCAGTATGATCCCTCTCCTTGATAGCACGAATCCTGGGGTCCTTTACCAGGCTTTGCAGGATAAGGGAGCCCATGCAGCGTAGGTTGGAGGTGGCATTAGCTTCCGAGTCTTCCTGGTCAATGAGGATGACCCCATCGTGCACTTCCTCCTCCCAGCCACGTACTAGTCCTTGGGTTTCTGGGCACACAAAACCCTCGCTTGGAGGCACTAGCCAGTCCAAGGCATCAAATGTCAGAGCTGCTCCGGTGCAGAGCGCTGTTGTCTCAAAGCACACATGCAGGAACTCTGCTGTCTGGGAGTTCTTTAAAAAATGTGCAGCAGACCCCACCGTTGCTATTTGTAATCTATGTCAGATGATGCTCAAGCGTGGGAAAGACACCGGATGCTTGGGTACCACGTGCTTGAGGCGACATATGACCTCCTGCCACACATCCTGTTGGCGCAAAACTTTGCGTAGGTCCTCCTCCTCCTCATCTGTCTCTACCCCCACTGTATGTCCTGCCATGTCATTGCCTGCTACAACCTCCACTGACAGGGATGATGTTACAGTAATGGATGTACCAGGTCCTTCCTCACAATGTGACAGCATCCCATCAGCTGAAGATTTACACAGTCAGATTACGTTGCCCCAGCTGCTGCAGCGTAAGAAAAAATATAGTCCCAACCATCCCCAAGCACAGCGTCTAAATGCCAGCTTAGCAAATTTACTCGCATTGCAGCTGCTGTCTTTCCAGCTGGTGGACTCTGCTTCCTTCTGTGAATTTGTCGAATGTGCTGTACCACAGTGGCAGGTTCCAAAACGCCATTTCTTTTCACGGAAGGCCATTCCAGCACTATACCAGCACGTGGAACACAATGTTATGGAGTCATTGGGAAAGGCAGTCAGCAGCAAGGTGCATGTGACTTTAGACACGTGGTCCAGCAAGCATGGACAGGGCCGTTACATTTCCTTCACGGCACACTGGGTAACTCTGATTGCAGCTGGGAAGGATCCAAGACGGGGCTCTGTGCTGGAGCTTGTTCATCCACCACGCCTCCAGAAAGCTGCTTGTATGAGGTCTGTCTGCTCCACCACCACCTCTCCCTCTTCCTCCTCCTCCTTCTGTGTCTCTGGCGAAGTGGCAGTTAAACCGACGCGTGGCAGGGTCTACGCAATGGCTCAAGCAAAAAGAAGCCATACTGTGCTTGAGCTGGTTTGTTTAGGGGACAGGAGCCACACCGGGCCAGAAATTCTGTCAGCTCTGCAGGGTCAGGTGCAGAGATGGTTAACACCACACCAGCTTCAGGTGGGAATGATCATCTGTGATAATGGCAGCAACCTTCTCTCCGCCCTACGCAAGGGTAAATTGACGTATGTACCATGCCTAGCACACGTCCTAAATGTAGTGGTACAGTGTTTCCTAACCAAGTACCCAGGGCTGGCAGAGCTTCTCAGCCAGGCCAGAAAAGTCTGCAGCCACTTCAGACGGTCATTCCCAGCAAGCATTCGCCTGGCAGAAATTCAAAGAGAATTCCACCTTCCCACAAACCGTCTGATCTGTGACATCTGTGACATTTTTTTAGTCCACGACGCCCAGGGACGTCAAATGCAGGCACCCATTGCCAGCGTCTTCACCATATGGTGCAGGACTACCTAGGGGCAAGGGCAGACCTGGATAACTTTCCAGCAGATGATCCACTGGCTTACTGGGTGTTGAGATTGGATCACTGGCCAGAACTTAGCCAATATGATATGCAGCTACTAGGTTGCCCTTCATCTAGCGTGCTTTCTGAAAGGACGTTCAGTGCTGCTGGAGGTTTTTGTCACGTCCTGGGTCTCTGGCGCCCCCTCTGGCTTCTATGGATATTGCATCCAAGTTCTGGACCTTTGGTTCACGTTCAAGCCTGGACCTCACCTGGACTCAATTGTTTAAGTGGACTCTGTATAAAAGCAGGCATCGCCCAAAGAAGGGCGCTGCCTCATTTTGGTATTCACTCTGATCCTAGCCTCCAGTTTATCCTTGTTCTCAGTCTGATCCATGTTCTCAGTTTGTTCTGTATTCCTAGTCTTGATTCAAGCCTCACTGTGATTCTAGCTTCATTCTGATCCTGATCCTGCTTCAGTGTACTCAGCTCATGCATTCATGTTCAGGTCTGTCTTGCTTAGGTGATGTTTGCATTTAATATATCCTTTCTTAGTTCTTCTGTCTATATTCAGGTCTATGTTCTTGGTTCAAGTTCATGTCTAATATTCATGTTTTCTCTAGTTTAAATCCGGTTTATGTTCTTGCTTATGTTGCTCTAGTATTTAGCCCTCTCATGTTGTTGCTTTTTGATTAGCTATCTGTTTCATGCATTTCGTTCTGATCTGGTTCTATGTTTTGGTATTTGTATCTCAGTATTTTAGTTTATTTCTAGTGCTCAGGTCTTTAGTTTCATGTGTGTTTTTCTTGATCCTTGCTGTTTATATACTTTGCTGTTGTAAATAAATCCCTTGTTTTTGTTTATACATTCATGGGTCATGTCTGTTAACTGCTCAAGTAGCTCACACCCTTTCTGTGCCATGTCAGGTCAGGCCCACCGTCACAGTTTTGTCACAGACAAAAGAGTGCGTCTGTCCACCGACTCTGTAGACCGGCTGACATTTATAAAAATGAATCAGTCCTGGATCAGCAGCTATCAATCCCCTGATGCTGACGTAACGGAAGAGATCGGGGATGTCTTCTGCATTCACAAAACCTCCAGCACTGAACTCTTCCACAATACCACAAAAGGGTTACGGTGTGAAGGCACTTGCTTCCATGAAAGGCACAATATTTGGCTGCACTGACGCCTGTGCCACATTCAGGGCCGTAGGGAGGGCGAGGCGAGGGAGGCACTCGCCTCGGGTGCAGCAGCTGTGAGGGGCGCACCCAGTGCAGAGGAACCCTGGTAGGCTGATTCACTTTTGGACCGCTGGGGGGCCATTTTATAACTTAAAAGCAGTTTAAAGCCTTTTTTCCCATCAGCCTCACAGTATCGCACTGTGGGGGGGGGCGGAGCGTCGGCCACAAGGATTGACAAACTGGAGGGGGGGTGTATGGCCGGGTATCTGGTACAGCCGCAGATAGAAGCAGGCAGCCTGCTCCAGTGCTTGCTCGCACATGGCAGGCTGCCTGAAAGTCGTTCTGGCCAGTGTGCTTGTCATGTGGTGGGACGGGCCCTGCATCTCCCTGGCCCTGCTGCATATCCCTGTGGCAGGCAGCATTTCATCATGCTGCCTGCACTAACAAGGATGTATACTGTATGCATAGGCGTGCGCAGCCTATTGCATTAGGGTGTGCACCCAAAAGCTACATACATATAACGACACACACACACCATTACTATGTGTATGCTTCAGGGGTTAAGCAACCTTCGATACCCAGACGTTTTGAAACTACATTTTCAATGAGTCTCATCTATCTTAATTATTGGCCGAGCAACATAGGAGATATAGTTCCAAATGAGCTAGAGGACCAATGACCCCGGTATTCATCATGTCACGTCAAAATGCTAGATCAAAAAATGTAAATTTGGATTTTGATCACATGCAGTGTGTAAATTTATTTTACCACATTTTTTCATCCAAAAGATTGTTAGTTAGCTCGGGCGCACCATGGCACGCCACTTTCAGGCAGCCTGCCATGTGCGAGCAAGCACTGGAGCAGGCTGCCTGCTTCTATCTGCGGCTGTGAGCTTAACATCTGTGGCTGGGAAAGTATTTGAGGGGTTACTAAGGGATAATATTCAGGAATTTATTGGGAGGTATAATGTAATTGGCAAAAATCAGCATGGTTTCATGAAACACAGATCATGTCAGACTAACCTAATTACGTTCTATGAGGAAGTAAGTAGAAGTATAGATCAGGGGGTCGCAGTGGATGTGATTTACTTAGATTTTGCCAAAGCTTTCGACACAGTTCCACACAAAAGGTTACTACTTAAATTAAGAAAAAATTAAGAAAAAATGGTCTAGATGAAAATACTTGTTCTTGGATAGAAAACTGGCTAAAAGATAGGGTACAGAGAGTGGTCATAAATGGTACATTTTCAAGATGGACACCAGTGGTAAGTGGTGTCCCTCAGGGGTCTGTTATAGGACCAATACTATTCAATTTATTTATAAATGACCTTGAGATAGGCATTGAAAGTCATGTATCAGTATTTGCAGATGACACAAAGCTAGGAAAAGTAATACAATGTGAGCAGGATGTTACTTCGCTGCAGAGGGATTTAGATAAATTGGGGGACTGGGCACTTAAATGGCAGATGAAATTTAATCTAGATAAATGTAAAGTTATGCACTTTGGAGTGAAGAACACACAAGTAATTTATACCCTAAATGGTACGGAGTTAGGGAAATCCAAGCAGGAGAAGGATTTGGGAATAATCATAGACTTCAAACTAAGTAACAATGTGCAATGTCAAACAGCAGCCGCCAAGGCCAGCAAAGTACTGGCATGCATTAAAAGGGGAGTTCACTCACGGGATGAAAACATAATTTTGCCCCTGTATAAATCAATGGTCAGGCCGCACCTAGAATATGCCGTGCAATTTTGGGCACCTGTCTTAAAAAAAGATATTATATCGTTAGAAAAAGTGCAGAGACGGGCAACTAAATTAATAAGGGGATGGAAGGGTTAAGTTATGAGGAAAGACTAACAAGCTTAAACCTGTTTAGTTTAGAGAAAAGGCGCCTTAGAGGGGATCTGATAACCTTATATAAATATATACGGGGCCATTATCAACCATTGTCTGATAACCTATTCATTAACAGGACTATACATAGGACAAGGGGTCATCCATTTAGACTGGAAGAAAGAAAATTTAGCTTAAAGCATAGGAAGGGTTATTTTACGGTGAGAACAATAAAGCTGTGGAATTCTCTGCCTGTTGAGGTGGTTGGGTCAGAGTCTGTACAGACTTTTAAAAAACGACTGGATGACTTCCTGCAGACACAGAATATTAAGGGTTATAATATTTAATATGTGGGTAAAAGCTTCTTGATCCAAGGAGAAATCTGACTGCCATTCTGGGGTCAAGAAGGAATTTTTTCCCAGTATGTTGCATATTGGCGAGCGCTTCAGACTGGGTTTTTTGCCTTCTTTTCGATCAACAGCAGTAGGTTATGTGGGAGAGGCTGAACCCGATGGACGCATGTCTTTTTTCAGCCTATATAACTATGTAACTATGTAACTATGTATATTAAAATCCAAACGCTAATCTGTTAGAAAACCAGTTACCGTTTGGAATCTTGCACTTTTCAGCTCCCTATACTTAACATGGGGAGTGGAAAGTGTTAATCAGCATTACAATCTACTAGCGCTGATTACCGTCCGGTTGCGGTTACTGAACATTTACTCACAACCAGGACCTGGTGCTAATGGATTCCACTTCTGCAGAATCAGTCAGCAACAGCTGAACCCCCCCCCCCCAAAAATCAGATACTCACCTCTCATCCCGCAAAAAGAACGACTGCTCCATTCACCTCTTCTGGCCGCCAGGAGCAGAGGGAGACTGGGAGAAAAAGTCCCTCAGTCTCACTCTGGGAATCACTATGTCGACCTGCCGGATCTCACAAGGACTTCAACGACGTGCCGAGTACATCCTCTACACACAAACATGAAACCAGAGGATGCGCTCAGCACGTCGTCAGCAGCAAAGTGGTTAAATGTTAAAAAGGGAGTGAAATTTGAGTATAGTGGCCCATTTAACCTCTTGCTGACTTGTACCAATACAGTCTCCTACCTGTACCTCACGATGCTGCCAAGACGCTCGCTGTAATTCTTTTTGTGGAGTGCAGGCAGCAGATTTTGTGGTGATTTCTGTGCACAATACAATCCTTTATGGTACAAGACAAGGGGGCAACACCGGACAAGGAAACAGGTGCAGAATTTTACGCAAAGCAGCCTGTTTAAAGACAGATTCATGCATTTATACACACAGCCATACGTTCACATACATAACTATATATCCTCCTCCCTACACCCTGGGGGTATGTAGCAATAAAGCCCACATTAATGTGCAGTGTGAATGAGCATATCCCAGAAACCACAACAATAAAACTCACAGTAATGTACAGTGTGTATGAGCGTATCAGAGATTCGCAGCAATAACACCTTCAGTAATATACAGAGTGTATGAGCGTATCAGAGCTCCACAGCAATAAAACTCAGCAATGTTCAGCATGTATGAGCGTATCACAGAATCCACAGCAATAAAACTCAGCAGTATATAGTGTGAATGAGCATATCACAGAATCCACAGCAATAAAACCAAGCAATGTGCGGTGTGAATGAGCGTATCACAGAATCCACAGCAATAAAACCAAGCAATGTGAATGAGCGTATCAGAGAATCCACAGCAATAAAACTCAGCAGTATGCAGTGTATGTGTATCACAGAATCCACAGGCATAAAACTCAGCAGTATGCAGTATATGTGTATCACAGAATCCACAGCCATAAAACTCAGCAGTATGCAGTGTGTATCAGTGTATCACAGAATCCACAGCCATAAAACTCAGCAGTATATGTGTATCATAGAATCCACAGCCATAAAACTCAGCAGTATATGTGTATCATAGAATCCACAGCCATAAAACTCAGCAGTGTGTATCACAGAATCCACAGGCATAAAACTCAGCAGTATATGTGTATCACAGAATCCACAGCAATAAAACCAAGCAATGTGAATGAGCGTATCAGAGAATCCACAGCAATAAAACTCAGCAGTATGCAGTGTATGTGTATCATAGAATCCACAGCCATAAAACTCTGTTTAAATATTTTGAATACACTATTAAACAATATTTTTGATATCTAAAAATTGCCCCCTCTCCTGCTTACCTTTGTTTGTTTTTTGTGCTTGCAGGGAGGGGGTTGAATATGTATCATTGGTGGTCCAGTGGCACAGAGGGGGGGGTCGAGGAGGGGGAACCCGGCTGGCCGCATCTGATGGATAGCCGCCGGGACCCCTCATCTCCGCGGGCCTGGCGGCAGCCTCAGCTTCCCTGGTGGTCCCTGTGGTTCGTGGGGTGCTGCACTGCGATCTGTACATGGCGCACATCCCTCACTGACACGAGCGGCCGGTGATCGCTGATGACCTGTCACCTGACCGCCGGCGCTTACTGTCTGTGTCAGAGCACCGGCGGTCAGGTGACAGGTCATCAGAGATCGCCGGCCGCTCGTGTCAGTGAGGGATGTGCTGTGCGGTCTGTGTGCCATGCACAGATCGCAGTGCAGCACCCCACGAACCACAGGGACCACCAGGGAAGCGGAGGCTGCCGCCAGGCCCGCGGAGATGAGGGGTCCCGGCGGCTATCCATCGGATGCAGCCAGCCGGGACCCAGAATGTGCCGCGGGCCGGCATTAGGGTGTGCCTAGGCACACCCGGCACACCCCGTGCGCACGCCTATGACTGTATGGATTGTCAGCAAACACACAGGGGTGCAGTAAACCCTGCCTGGCTGTCATGTGACCAGAGGACCCTGCTGATACCGGGATACAGCTTGTCAGCCAGCAGCAGGAGAGCTGGAAGCATGGTGAGTATGGGGGGAGGGGAGAGATCTCTCCACCTATGTCTGTCCTTCTGTGTGTCCCTTTTATCTGTGTTTCTCCCTGTTTGTGTCTGTCTTTCTGAGTATGTTCATCTGTCTGTTTTGCTATCTGTCCTTACAATTAATCTAATTCTCTATTTCCCCTCATTAATGTTCTCCTTCTCCCTTTAAATTTTTCTCTTTCCCCTTCTCCTTTGTCATTTCTTCTCTGGCACTCTGTTACTTTCACTGTACTTTCTAACCCTAATCTGTACCCCCTAATAGCATCTAACCCTAATCTGTACCCCCTAATAGCATCTAACCCTAATCTGTACCCCTAATCTGTGCCCCTAAAATCTTTTACCCCTAATATGTACCCCCAATCTGTTCCACTAACAGCTTCTAACCCTAGTTTCTAAAATCAGTTTCTACCTGTAATTGGTACCCCTAGTTTCTAACCCTAATTTCTAAACAAAGCACATTACTGTGAGTTTTATGGCTGTGGAGCTCTGTGATACGCTCATACACACTGTACATTATTGTATCACAGATCTGCACAGCAGCAAACACTCATACGCTCCGCACATTATAGTGAATTTTGTTGCTGTGCAGCACTGTGACACACTCATACACACCGAACATTACTGTATCACAGTGCTGCACAGCAACAAAATTCACAATAATGTGCGGTGTGTATGAGCGTATCACAGCTGCACAGCAACAAAACTTTCAGCAATGTGCGGTGTCTATGACCGTATCGCAGATCTGCACGGCAGCAAACGTTCATTCGCATTGCACATTATTGTGAGTTTTGTTGCTGTGCAGCACTGTGATACTCTCATACACACCAAACATTACTGTATCACAGTGCTGCACAGCAACAAAATTCACAATAATGTGCAGTGCGTATGAGCGTTTGCTGCCATGCAGATCTGTGATACGGTTGTAGACACTGCACATTGCTTTGAGTGTTGTTGCTGTGCAGCTGTGATACGCTCCTACACACCGCACATTATTGTGAATTTTGTTGCTGTGCAGCACTGTGATACACTCATACACACCGAACATTACTGTATCACAGTGCTGCAGACTATAATGTGGAAACGGGATCCGCCGTGCATGCGCCTCATAAGCATGACATTTGTGATATCTGATTGGCTGAGAATGCTAATCACAGTTTGGATAATAATTTGGCACTTTGTTATAAATTTTACAGATCTTCAGTTCCAGTTCGTTCTTCTGACAGTATGCAATTGCTTTGCAGCCCTGCTGACGGGGAGTTTGAACTGGAACTGAAGATCTGTAAAATTCGAAACAAAGTGGCAAGTTATTATACAATCTGGGGTTAGCATTCGCAGCCAACCAGATATCACAGATGTCATGTTTATGGGGCGCAAGCGTAGAGGATCCCGTTTCTATATATATATTAACCTCTGTAAAAAATATTGTGTGGGGGCGCAATTTTCTGTTCTTGCCTCGGATGCAAATGGAGCTAGCTACAGCTCTGGCCACATTTATATCATTTTAATTTTTTGAACCGCAGGGTCCAACCCTGCACTCTTCCACAATACTACCGAGGGGTTACTGTAGGAATACACTTGCTGGCCTGGCACCAAAAGCACAATATCTGGGTGCACTGACGCCCATTACCAGATTCATATCTTTTTAATATAGGACCGCAAGGTCCACCCCTGCACTCTTCTACAATACTACAGAGGGGGTTACTGTAGGAATGCACTTGCTGGCCTGGCAGTCTGGCACCAAAAGCACAATATCTGGGTGCACTGACGCCCATTACCAGATTCATATCTTTTTAATATAGGACCGCAAGGTCCACCCCTGCACTCTTCTACAATACTACAGAGGGGTTACTGTATGATAGTACTTGCTGGATGGCAGTCTGGCACCAAAAGCACAATATCTGGGTGCACTGACGCCCATTACCAGATTCATATCTTTTTAATATAGGACCGCACGGTCCACCCCTGCATTCTTCCACAATACTACAGAGGGGTTACTGTATGATGGTACTTGCTGGCCTGGCAGTCTGGCACTAAAAGCACAATATCTGGGTGCACTGACGCCTTTACCAGATGCATATCTTTTTAATATAGGACCGCAAGGTCCACCCCTGCACTCTTCCACAATACTACAGAGGGTGTCGGGTATATTAGAATGGAAAAATTAAAATGGATGCCTGTAGCCATCTTGTTTTAAATGTAAAGTCTTTTCTTTTTCAATTTTCCCTAGTTTTAGAAATGAACAGAGATTTGTTTTTAAATAGTTCACAGCTAGGTGAAACTAAGAGTTTTTTTAATAAATGCCAGACATGAGGGAACCTTAAAATGTCTTTGTGTGATATAATGCTGAAGCTAAGTGCCAGACATGTCATATTTAAATTTATTGGTTTGTCTTAACAAGCCTTTAAAACAAAAAGATATTTTCTCTTTGGGTATAGGAATAAAAGATAAAAATGTTGTAAATGTATGATTATATTCACGAAATATATAGAAAATAGATGCTCCAATAAATATTGTAGAGTGTAGAATTGGTAAATAGTATAATTATTGAAGAATAGATTCTGTGATTCTAACAGAGAAAGGAATTCAACTGATAAAGAGACCTACAGGGTTATCCAAAGACGTCCGAATTGCTTGAGAAAGGTAACCGAATGCTGAAAATCAGCGTTCGGTTACCTCTCCTGGCCATTCGGCTATCCAGAGAGCAGGCAATTCGCCAAATCCTGGCGAATTGCCTGCACATACGGTGCCTGTTCGGTGCCTGTTCGAGGGCAGTGAAATCCCCATGAAAAAGCACTGCTTCGGCTATTCAGAGAACACAAACCAGCAGTGAAAGGTTCCCCTAATGCCCTGCCATTCGGTGGTTTCATGCGGCAGATTTATTCAGGAGAATCCCATAGGCTTCAATGTTAAAAATATTCCCGTTTTAATTCAATATCTAATAAACTGCTCATTATAAAATTCTGCAGTAAAGAGTCTCTTTATTTATAGATTTTTTAGGATACTTTAAGCATTTTTCAGATTTTTTTTTTTTTTAAAAGTCCGATTTTTTTTTATTTTAAGTTTACTTATTTTTTCTCTAACAGCCCTCTTTATTATCATTCCCTGGACCTCATATGCAAATTTCAGACATTTTCGCTCAGTAGTTTCTTTGCAAACAGCTTTTCACTTTCATACATTCATACAAACGGTTTTGCTAATTTATTCACTGCCTCATCTGCAGTCTCAGCTACTTCAGCTGCTTGTGATCGGCTCCTGTTCGGCTGCTTCGCTGCGGGTGATCGGCTCCTGCTCGGGTTTTTCGATGGTTAATCCAGATGTTTTTGCAGGTTTTCGGCGTGCATTCGGTGGGTTTGCGGTTAGTTTTCGTCAGGTTTGCGTCAGCTTTTCCCTGCAATTCGGGGGCCCTGTGGTGCTTGCTGAATACACCGCAGGGTCACCGAAATGGGATCGGCAAAAGGAACCGAATTGAAGAGAACGAAAAGTCACCGAACGTGCGGTGACTTTTCGAATCTCTTTGGATAACCCTGCTAGTAAAAACTTTGAGAGGAGTGGGAAAATAAATCTAATTTGGACAGGATAGACTCAGAGTCTACATTGAAAATAGAGGGTCTTTGTAAGTCAGATTGACCTCTTGATCTGAGATAAGAGATATAAAAATTAAATGGTGGAATTAATCTGAAGTGCAACACTGCCCTCTTGAGGATAGTAAATTTTATATTTAATATAGAGAATAGATTGCCAGTGACGTCAAATTGACTGTAATTGGAGCCGCACTGTTCGTTGCAGGGGCATTCACGCAAGCAGACAATCGCAGGCAGACCATCACTAGCAGACCATCCCTGGACACAATGCACTCAAGATTTCACACCAAATCTCTAACTCACATGCATTGATTATCTGACATTGATAATTTTCACATATTCCAAAACAATCAAAGAATATTGCCGCTGTAACTCTTGGACAGGTAATGTATGAGAGAGCAAATTTAAGGTTAATAAATTATGTATATTTGGAGTATTTCTTGCAACAGATAGACTGAGATTTCTCAGATATTGTTAGATCCAGAATCTAAAATATTTCTATTCTGCAGATAAAGATATGAAGAAGAATCGGATATAAGGATTTATCCTAAACACACTGTTGCAAAGATGATATACAAATATATATATTGAATTTGGAAATTACTGTGATTGAAATTAATAAGTAAGGAATTATAGAACTACAATATAAAAAGCAGAAGATTAGAAGTTTAATTCTCGATATTAGGGGAGGATTCACTAAATAAGTTTTTATTACTTATCATTCTAAAAATAGAATAAGTGATAGCTCATCTTTTGTTGATCCACGTAGCATAGAGAGATACATATACAGTGGCAAGAAAAAGTATGTGAACCCTTTGGGATTACGTGGAGTTTTGCATGAATTGGTCATAAAATCTGCTCTGATCTTCATCTAAGTCACAACAATTTGAAAAACACAGTCTGCTTAAAATAATACAACACAAACATTATATGTTTTCATGTGTTTATTGAACATAACATGTAAACATTCACAGTGCAGGGTGGAAAAAGTATGTGAACCCCTAGCCTAATGACTTCTCCAAGAGCTAATTGGAGCCAGGAGTGAGCCAACCTTGAGTCCAATCAGTGTGATATTATTGGATGTGTTGCTGAAAGCTGTCCTGCCCTTTAAAAACACACACCAGTTTTGGGTTTACTGGTTTCAAGAAGCACTGCCTGATGTGAACCATGCATCACAGAAAAGAGCTCTCAGAAGACCTACGATCAAGAATTGTTGACTTGCATGAAGCTGGAAAGGGTTACAAAAGTATCTCCATGTGCCTTGATGTTCATGTGTCCACGGTAAGACAGACTGTCTACAAATGGAGAAAGTTCAGCACTGTTGCTACTCTCCCTAGGCGTGGTCGTCCTGTAAAGATGACTGTAAGAGCACAGCACAGAATGCTTAATGAGGTAAAGAAGAATCCTAGAGTGTCAGCTAAAGACTTACAGAAATCTCTGGCACATGCTAACATTTTTGTTGACACATCTTCAATAAGGAAAACATTAAATAAGAATGGAGTACATGGAAGGACACCACGGAAGAAGCCATTGCTGTCCAAAAAGAATATTGCAGCACGTTTGAAGTTTGTAAAAGAGCACCTGGATGTTCCACAGCACTACTGGCAAAATATTCTGTGGACAGATGAAACCAAAATTTAGTTGTTTGGAAAAAACACACAACACTATCAGGGTTATCCAAAGAGATTCGAATTGCTTGAGAAAGGTAACCGAACGCTGAAAATCAGCGTTCAGGTACCTTTCCTGGCCATTCGGCTATCCAGAGAGCAGGCAATTCGCCAAATCCTGGCGAATTGCCTGCACATACGGTGCCTGTTCGGTCCCTGTTCGAGGGCAGTGAAATCCCCATGAAAAAGCACTGCTTCGGCTATTCAGAGAACACAAACCAGCAGTGAAAGGTTCCCCTAATGCCCTGCCATTCGGTGGTTTAATACGGCAAATTTATTCAGGAGAATCCCATAGGCTTCAATGTTAAAAATATTCCCGTTTTAATTCAATATCTAATAAACCGTTCATTATAAAATTCTGCAGCAAAATGTCTCTTTATTTATAGATTTTTTAGGATACTTTAAGCATTTTTCTGAATTTTTTAAAAAAAATTTAAAAGTCCGATTTTTTTTTTTTTTTTTTTTTCAGTTTGCTTATTTTTTTGTAACAGCCCTCTTTATTATCATTCCCTGGACCTCCCGTGAAAATTTCAGACATTTTCGCTCAGTAGTTTCTTTGCAAACAGCGTTTCTTTTTCCCAGATTCATACAAATGGTTTTGCTAATTTATTCACTGCCTCCTCTACATCACTGCTGCTTCGGCTCTGTGTGATTCGGCACCTGTTCGGCTCCTGTTCGGCTTTTTCGAAGGTTAATCGAGATGTTTTTGCTTGTTTTCAGCGTGCATTCGGTTAGTTTTCGTCAGGTTTGCGGCAGCCTTTCCCTGCAGTTCGGGGACCCTGTGCTGTTTGCTGAATACACCGCAGGGTCACCGAAATGGGATCGGCAAAAGGAACCGAATTGAAGAGAACGAAAAGTCACCGAACGTGCGGTGACTTTTCGAATCTCTTTGGATAACCCTGTATGTGTGGAGAAAAAAAGGCACAGCACACCAACATCAAAACCTCATCCACACTGTAAAACATGGCGGAGGGAGCATCATGGTTTGGGGCTGCTTTGCTGCCTCAGGGCCTGGATGGATTTGTCATTGATGGAAAAATGAATTCCAGAGTTTATCAAGACATTTTGCAGGAAAACGTAAGACCATCTGTCCGCCAACTGAAGCTTCGCAGAGGATGGGTGATGCAACAGGATAATGACCCAAAGCATACAAGTAATTCAACAAAAGAATGGCTTAAACAAAACAAAATACGCCTTCTGGAGTGGCCCAGTCAGAGTCCTGACCTCAACCCGATTGAAATGCTGTGGCATGACCTTAAGAGAGCGATTCACACCAGACATCCCAAGAATATTGCTACACTGAAACAGTTTTGTGAAGAGGAGTGGTCCAAAATTACTCCAGATCATTGTGCAGGTCTGATCTGCAACTACAGGAAACGTTTGGTTGAGGTTATTGCTCCAAAGGAGGGTCAACCAGTTATTAAGTCCAAAGGTTCACATACTTTTTCCACCCTGCACTGTGAATGTTTACATGTTCTGTTCAATAAAAACATGAAAACATATAATGTTTGTTTTTTATTATTTTAAGCAGACTGTGTTTTTCAAATTGTTGTGACTTAGATGAAGATCAGAGCAGATTTTATGACCAATTCATGCAAAACTCCACGTAATCCCAAAGGGTTCACATACTTTTTCTTGCCACTGTATCTATACATAGATATTTGTGTCTCGTATAAGTTTCTTATTGAATAATAATCTCTGACAAGGGGTTACTGTATGATGGTACTTTCTGGCCTGGCAGTTTGGCACCAAAAGCACAATATCTGGGTGCACTGACGCCTTTACCGGATGCATATCTTTTTAATATAGGACCCCAAGGTCCACCCCTGCACTCTTCCACAATACTACAGAGGGGTTACTGTATGATGGTACTTTCTGGCCTGGCAGTCTAGCACCAAAAGCACAATATCTGGGTGCACTGACGCCCATTACCAGATGCATATCTTTTTAATATAGGACCGCAAGGTCCACCCCTGCACTCTTCTACAATACTACAGAGGGGTTACTGTAGGAATGCACTTGCTGGCCTGGCAGTCTGGCACCAAAAGCACAATATCTGGGTGCACTGACGCCTTTACCAGATGCATATCTTTTTAATATAGGACCGCAAGCTCCACCCCTGCACTCTTCCACAATACTACAGAGGGGTTACTGTATGATGGTACTTTCTGGCCTGGCAGTCTAGCACCAAAAGCACAATATCTGGGTGCACTGACGCCCATTACCAGATGCATATATTTTTAATATAGGAACGCAAGGTCCACCCCTCCACTCTTCTACAATACTACAGAGGGGTTACTGTAGGAATGCACTTGCTGGCCTGGCAGTCTGGCACCAAATGCACAATATCTGGGTGCACTGACGCCTTTACCAGATGCATATCTTTTTAATATAGGACCGCAAGGTCCACCCCTGCACTCTTCCTCTATACTACAGAGGGGTTACTGTATGATAGTACTTGCTGGCCTGGCAGTCTGGCACCAAAAGCACAATATCTGGGTGCACTGACGCCTTTACCAGATGCATATCTTTTAAAATATAGGACCACAAGGTCCACCCCTGCACTCTTCCACAATACTACAGAGGGGTTACTGTATGATGGCACTTGCTGGCCTGGCACCAAAGGCACATTATTTGGGTGCACTGCCACCGACGCCTGTATCAGATTCATATCCTCAGAGGGGTTACTGTGTGACGGCACTGTTGCCGACGCTAAAGGCCCAATTTTAAAGCACCTATTGTTACTTTCATCCAAAGCCTGCATAAGTTTCACAATGATTTAGCCAAAAAATCACTAAACTTTTTCTGCGTGTCCGAAAATGTCTCCTCTTTTCATACAGACTGCCGCCCCAAGCAGTTGTTTATGGATAGATTAAAGGAAAACCGTTTATCGTCATTTGAAATGTTATTTTTTGGTTTTTACATATTTCTATACATCCGAGAAATCCTCCACTTCACGGGCAGGTTATGGGGACCTCCTAGGCACGGTATTTGAAGGAATTTTTCGTTTTAATTTTTAGCCCTTATTTCATGGAAAACTCACTGTCCCTTTAAAAACGGCTTTTTGTCCTTATTTCCTGTCCCCCAGGGCACTACCCGGACCCCCATACACCTTTTATGGCAATTATCTAGCATATATGCCCTCTTGGAGGGCACTCTAAAAATCGAATTTTCCGTCCCATTGACTTGCATTGAGTTCGAGTTTGAATCCGAACATTTGAAAAGTTCGAGTTTGAGCGCGAACCGAACTCGGGGGTGTTCGGCTCATCCCTAAGTGTGTATAAGTGTGTTAGAAACTTTAAAAGTGATCGTTTCCCACGTTTGCCGAAGGGACCTTCTGTGCTGCGGCACATCCTTAGCTGCTGCTATAAGTGGGTGCTGGCAGCTGCAGCAGAGCGGTCGCCATCTGGAGGGGGCACAATGGATACCCCAGTTCGCTGGTGGGCCCTGAGTGGATTTTATTAACACAATAGCTTTGGCTTTAATTACCACCTCTATGCTGATGACACTCAGATCTACCTCTCTACCCCTGATCTCTCTCCCCCTGTCCTTTCCAAAGTCGGTGACTGTTTATCTGGCATCTCCTCCTGGATGGCTTCTCACCACCTAAAGATTAACATGTCTAAGACTGAGCTCCTCCTAATTCCTCCCTCTAATGCCTCCCCACCTCCTGACTTCTCTATCATGGTGGAGGGTATCACCATCTCCCCATCAAACCAAGTTCGGTGTCTTGGAGTTACGCTTGACTCTGCTCTTTCCTTCATCCCCCACATACAGTCTCTTTCCTCCTCCTGCCGCTACCAACTGCGTAATATTTCCAGAATTCGGCCATTTCTTACCGCTGTCACCACAAAACAACTAATCCATGCCCTGGTAATCTCCCGATTTGACTATTGCAATAATCTCTTATCCGGCATCCCTCTCTCCCCCCTACAATCCATCCTGAATGCCTCCGCCAGGCTAATCCACCCCACCCGCCGCTCTGTCTCTGCCGCTCCCCTCTGCGAGTCCTTCACTGCTCCCCATCCACTGCAGATTAAGTTCAAAATCCTTATCCTTACCTACAAAACCCTCACTAACTCAGCTCCCCACTACCTGTCCTCACTAATCACCAAATACATCCCAGCCCGCTCCCTAAGGTCAAACAGTGACCTGCGACTAGCTTCTCCCCGCATCACCTCTTCCCATGATAGACTGCAGGACTTCTCACGCGCAGCTCCCACTCTCTGGAACGCTCTCCCTCGTACGGTCAGACTTTCCCCTAACTTCTCTTCCTTCAAACGCTCCCTTAAAACGTTCCTATTTAGGGAAGCTAGATTATGGTTTTTTTTGATAGAGAACAGTCTAATTAATAGAAAACTAGTCCGTTTTTGTTGAGCCAAGATGATTTTCATAGAGAAAATCACCAGTTACTTATGCATTTTTTTACCATTGAAACAAGTGGAGTGGGGGGGGGGGGTGCCAGTTATCTGGATAAACTTATTTCATCATATGAATGTGTTAGAATTGTCCAATTGTGTGAAATACTTTTTATTGACATTATTCTTTGAGGAATAAGATCCTGGGCGAATAAGCAGCTAATTTCAGTCACTAAATAAGAAGCTGCCTGAATAAGAAGCTATCTTCAGTGTGCGAATAAGAAGCTGGCCGAATAAGGAGCTAACTTCAGCTTCACCGTTTACTCTTCTCCCTGTAGTCTCTATTTGTCCTGCACATGTCCGGAGCGTGTAGGGGGAGGAGTTATCTTGTATGTCGAACAGATTAAAAAATTCTGACCTGACCAACGACCTGACGGGTTTTTCGTCTGGGTGCTCTGCTACAAGGCATATCTTGGAACAGGATCTACTGTCGCCTCCTTCTCCACAAAACTCTGTAAACTTAGATGTTACCGATAGGGAAGACGTAGTTGCCTCATCTTCTTCCCCGCCCTGCCTTGTCACAACACAAGGTTAGAGGTCTTGATCATTTTAGGTTTAAATGTGTCTGGGTGTAAGGCTGTCATATATCTGTCACTGTTACACTCTTTGTATTTTATGGCTTCCTTACACTCCTTGGATAGTTGTCCTGTAGAAGCACAGCATTTAAAGCAAACTCCTAACTCCTGGGGGGCGGCTGCAAACCTGTCCTAGAGCTTAGGGTATGCCGTGCATAACTGCCAAGTTTGCCTACCCAGGAACACCAGTCCCTATTTTGTGACCAAGGCCACTTTATGAGCCTAACTCCCCCCCTTTTTAAGGTCTCCTCCATATATTTTGGGGGGTGTATAACAGAGCTGCAAAACAGCACAGCTCCCAGCAATGAGTCTGTGACCTGAGGTCTTGACCCTGTTCCTGCCCCATCCCACCACACTCACCATGGCCTTGGTGATGGTCCCTTGCCGGGCACTCATGGTGTCAGTCTTCCCACGGCGCTCGAGCGAAGCTGACATGTGACCTCAGCGTGAGGAGGGCCAGCGCTGCCAGCCCAGGAGCCTGCGAAGGGAGTTGATTGGTTGGCCTGGCCGGCCTCCTGTTATGTGCGGCCAAGCCACTAGTGGTGCGTGAGACGCTCGGGGACGTTCTGCGCCTGCACATCTCTGCGCATCACGTGGTGGTGGTGGGTGGAGGGGGCAGCCAATACAGTGTGCGTGCCATGCCTTCCCAGACTTGTGTTCAGTGTCTGGGAAGGCACGCACACTGCACCGGCTGTCAGCCCGGCTCCTTACAGAGGGGCCGGCGGTAGCGGGCAGCCTGCAGTGTCAGAGGGCAAATCAGCTCCACCTCCCTCCGAGAGAAACACACTGTACATCAACACACAAGATGGCCGCAGCAGCCAGACAGTGTGTAACCCGCGGGATGGCCCGGCCCCTGCTGGCCGCTACCAGCCTGCGGTTTCTCAAATAGATGATGCTGCATGTGTAAAATTTAAAAACGGCCCCAAGATTGCAGCAGCCTACTGGGATTCCTCCAGTATCCGGTAGGCCAGTCCGGCCCTGCTTACTAGTCACCAGATACACCCCAGCCTGTCCTCTAAGATCCAGCAATGACCTGCTTCCTCCATCATTACCTCTTCACATGCCAGACTGCAGGACTTTTCTTGTGCGGGCCGACCCCATGGAATGCGCTTCCTCGCACTATCAACATGCTCAATAAAAAATTCCAGTAGACCAATTGTTCATTCAAGTGGATTTATTCCATCAGCAGCAAAAATGACAACGTTTCGACCAACCAGTCTTTGTCACGTCTAAATCATACATGTGCAAACCCCAGTTAAATAGCATCATCAATTGTACAATCAATCCTCAATTAACAAGCAAAAAGGTAACCTACACATGTTTTAACACCGTGATTGAAAACAATTAGGGCATGTCTGTAAATTATTAATGGAAAAAATCTTGACATCATTATTAGTATTAACCATCTTACATTCCTATATTATCAAAGCAGACATGCACTAGCCTATGAATTCCAAAACTTGTGCCGAAGTTTGTGCCGAAGTTTATGCAGAATGAACTTTGATGTTGCGCTGTATAATTATCCACAGAAGTTGTTATCTGTGAAGACATGATAAAAAATATATTTATACATAAAATTGCCATAAAATGTATATATTGTACAAAACAAGCAACTGATGTATCAAATAAAAAGTAGACATGTGCACAGCACAAAATTTCGTTTTGAACTAATGGATTAGTCCTAAAATGCAATTTATTTAGTTGCTAAAGAAATTCGTTTTCAGTTATTTAGTATGAAAACTAATTTCATTCATCCGAAAACCAATGGATACAATTACTATTGTAGTGGCTCCTCGGAGGGCTGAGATCGCTGCTTGTTACAGTATCTCTCACTCTCAGCACAATGTGGGCCATATTACATAGTTGGTGCTAACTTAACCAGAGCTGTTTGTAAACTTCCCAGAGCCATTATAGCCTATGGAGGATTTCAGTTTACAACAGCTCTGGTTAAGTTAGCACCAACTTTGTAATACTGCCCCGTGTCAGGCAAAGCTGTTACAGTAACTGACTGCTGCTCATCACAGCGCTCAGAGTTTCAGTAAAACTAGTAAATAATATTTTTATATATAAGAGGTTAGAACAATATTATTTCCTTGTTTTACTGAAACTCTGAGCTCTGTTAGTCAGTTACTGTAACAGCTGAGCCTGATACATTGTACTGAGAGATAATGTAACAAGCAGCCGATCTCCGCGCTCACAGCCACTGGATTTAAAGGGCTGAGAACAAAAGGATCCTCTCTGTATAATGTTTTGAACATCCTCCTGCATTAATTAATACCCCTATCTGTATAATGTATACAACATCCACCTGCATTAATTAATACCCCTCTCTGTATAATATATAGATAATATATAGAACATCCTCCTGCATTAATTAATGTCCCTCTCTGTATAGAACATTCTCCTCAATTTATACCTTTCTCTGTATAATGTATAAAACATCCTACTGCATTAATACCCCTCTCTTATAATGTATAGAACATCCTCTGCCCCTCTCTGTATAAAACATACTACTGCATTTTGGCATGTGGAGGGTGCAGAACTTCGGATGTTGCACTCTTCATTGCTGGTCTCCTTCAGTCAGCAATGTAATATCACAAAAAGGACTGACACTAAAATGTAGTGCATTTTATTTTAGTTTCTTTCGTTTTTTGTACTGAGCAGTTTCGTTTCTCTTGAGTCATATGAAAACTAAATTATCCCAAAATACAGACTAAATCATTTTAGTACTAAAACGAATGCACATGTCTAATAAAAAGGAAACCCTATAGGAAAGTTGAATAGTCTGCTTCAAACCTTGGGGAGACATGGTGTTTAAATGATATATCCAATACAGCTCTCTTCTCTTAAGCAGTTTCTCTCACCTCCTCTCATCAACTCTCATCAAC
This sequence comes from Leptobrachium leishanense, assembly GCA_009667805.1. NCBI lineage: Eukaryota > Metazoa > Chordata > Amphibia > Anura > Megophryidae > Leptobrachium > Leptobrachium leishanense. The sequence goes on along the minus strand of CM019066.1, from coordinate 51,107,114 downwards.
TTCGGCACCTCGTCAATGACCTGGAACCGCAGTTGAGAGATATTGGCCCCTATTACATTCTTCGCGCAATTTCGTTCGCGCAGCGGAAATTTTGTTGCCCGCATCGTCCGGCGTTATCGCAGGAAAATTAACAGTGGTACTCCGATCCAAACGCATTTTCTCATCCGTCCGAAAATAACGTTCGTAAAAACGACACGCAAAACGAAGTGTAATACGCGCACAGTAACTTAGCGCACGTAAATCTGTGTGCAGACTGCTTTTTTCACCGAATTCAGCCAATCAGCATGAAGAACCTTAATTGACATCATTTTACCTTAATTGGCTCACTTAGGTTTTTGCGCCTGTCAAAGTAAATCTGAGTATATATGCTGCAGCAATAATAAAAACACGCACAAATTCACAATTTTATTGTTTGGGTATGTGTAGAATGTGTAACTATACTGTGCTGTATTTTTTTGTTTCGTGCTGGTGTTTTTCGTTTCGGCCAGAACGTTCAGATTTGCCGTTACCACCAGCTTTTCAAAGACGTTAAAATTATGCGTGCAAACATCGTTCGTAAAAAGATGGCAGAGCTGCAAAGCGCAATCATCCATAGGAGGTTCGAGCTTTGCAGCACTGAGCGCACTAACTGCACTCAGGGAGGCGGCCAGACGGGCGTCAGAGTGGAAGGAACATCTACTCTCACGGTCGTTCCTTCCGCTCTTAAAAACCCCAGCCTTAGCGTACAACCTGCGTAGCGTAGGAACAGTACACTGCACAGCGCAACGGGGCTCATTCACTTTACGCACACAAGTCCCGTAGCGCCTGCACAGACCTAATTTTTTAATCTTCCATGTCTATTAAAAGCATTTCAGAACGAATATATCACAAGTAATTACACCTCTCCCTGGGATAAAAATAAATAATAAAGCGTTTAGGTAGGGCAACGCAAACATCTGCAAAAAAAATAATGCAACAGTAAATCTACCGTGGTATGCAGGATTTGGCTAGTTTGGCACAGTGTGTACATTCAGGTTCTCACATGAATGTATACTTTTATATCAAAGTCATATTTCCCATCAATCAAATCATGGTTTCCCTTCTGGCCACTGTTACATCAAGAAAAGGAACGTCAGAGCGGGGCAGTCCAGTTACGCTGGTTTCTCCTGCTCACTGCAGCCAATCAGTAGACGGCGGCCAGGTAACAAATAAAAGGCACTTTGAAAAGTGACCAGATCACACGAAACTTGGAATCTAGCCAATGGTTTCATAGCAATTCGTTAATTCCTTCACTGCCACTCACTTTTTGATGAAAAAAATATCATATGGCTTATTTGAAACATGGAATGCGAAGAAAACAATTACATTTAGAATAAAATAGCAATTTTGCCTAAAGATGATTATTCTGAGATTGTTAAAAGATTTAGGGCCCTATTACATTCTTCGCGTTAAAACGTTAAAAAAAAATTGCGCCCTGCGCTAAACGTTAACGCGCGGAAATCAATGCTGGTATTACAATCCTCGCGCATTTTTTCATCTGTCGAGAAATTACACACGTAAAATGGACGCGCACAAACGCGCGCGCAGCAACGTTGTGCGCAGAAATCAGTGTGCAGACTGTTTTTTTCACGCGATTCAGCCAATCAGAATTAAGAACCACAATTGTCTCACGTTAAGTTTTTGCGCCTGTCAAAGTCAATCTAAGTATATATGCTGTATAAAAAAAAAAACACGCACAACTTCTCCATTTTATTGGTTTGGTATGTGTAGAATGTGTAACTATACTTTGCAGTATTTTTTTTTGGGCTGGTGTATTTGGTTTCGGCCGGGTTGATAGAATTTGCCTTTAACACCAGCTTTCAGGTGTTGCTAAAATTATGCGCGCAAAGACTATGCGTTACAAACTGCCCATAGATTGTAATACCGTCCACGTACCAGCGCACAAACGCATTTTCGCTCACAATGTTAAGTATAGGACGCGCAAAGTACAGTACGCTCGCAAAAGGTTGGCGCAGGTCCACCCGCATTAGACGAGTGCGCGCGTTTGTTGCGCTGACTTTATAATATGATGTTCAGCGCAAAGGGTTTTGCCCCTTGCGTTAATGCGTTTTTTGCGCCGGCGCTAAATTGTGCGCTAAGATTGTATTAGGGCCCTTAGATAATATAAATTTGTTCATTTCATTTTTCATGTATTTGTTTATCCTTTACAGAAATATCACTGGGATGAAAGGTTCTAAACTCTAGATGGCATCTCTTATTTGGCACAATGTCACACAGGGTCTGCATTATCAGCATACAGGTAGGGATGAGCCGAACGCCCCTGTGTTCGGTTCGACTTCGAACTCAAACAATTTCAAAAGTTCGAGTTCGAACTCAATGCAAGTCAATGGGACTCAAACGTTTGATTTTTAGAGTGCCCTCCAAGAGGGCATATATGCTAGATATTTGCCATAAAAGGTGTATGGGGGTCCGGGTAGTGCCCTGGGGGACAGAAAACAAGGACAAAAAGCTTAAAAAAAGGTTTTAAGGAACAGTGAGTTTTCCATGAAATAAAGGTTAAGAATAAAAACGAAAAATTCCTTCAAATATCGTGCCTAGGAGGTCCCCATAACCTGCCCGTGAAGTGGCGGATTTGTAGAATGTATAGAAACCTTTAAAAAGAAAAAAATGACATTTCAAATGACGGTAAATGGTTTTCCTTTAATCTATTCATAAACAATTGCTTGGGGTGGCAGCCTGTATGAAATGAGGAGACGTTTTAGGACACGCAGAACAAGTTTAGTGATTTTTTTGGGCTAAATTATGGTGAAACGTATGCAGGCTTTGGATGAAAGTAACAATAGGTGCTTTAAAATTGGGCCTTTAGTGTCGGCAACAGTGCCGTCACACCGTAACCCCTCTGTGGTATTGTGGAAGAGTGCAGTGGTGGACCCTGCGGTCCAATATTAAAATGATATGAATCTGGTACACACGACAGTGTCAGTGCATCCAAATATTTTGCTTTTGGTGTCAGCAAGTGCCTTCACACCGTAAGCCCTCTGTGGTATTGTGGAAGAGTGCAGTGGTGGACCCTGCGGTCCAATATTAAAATGATATGTATCTGGTATAGGTGTCAGTGGCAGTGCACCCAAATATTGTGCGTTTGGTGGCAGCAAGTGCCTTCACACCATAAGTAACCCCTCCGTGTTATTGTGGAAGAGTGCAGGGTTGGACTCTGCGGTCAAATATTAAAATGATATGAATCTGGTATAGGCGTCAGTGGCAGTGCACCCAAATGCTGTGCCTTTGGTGGCAGCAAGTGCCTTCACACCGTAAGTAACCCCTCTGTGGTATTGTGGAAGAGTGCAGTGGTGGAGGTTTTGGGAATGCAGAAGAGATCCCCGATCTATTCAGTTATGTCAGCATCAGGGGATTGATAGCTGCTGATCCATGACTGATTCATTTTTATAAATGTCAGCCGGTCTACAGAGTCAGTGGACAGACGCACTCTTTTGTCTGTGACAAAAACTCCAGCGGCACTGAACGTCCTTTCAGAAAGCACGCTAGATGAAGGGCAACCTAGTAGCTGCATAGCATATTGGCTACGTTCTGGCCAGTGATCCAATCTCAACACCCAGTAAGCCAGTGGATCATCTGCTGTAAAGGTATCCAGGTCTGCCCTTGCCCCTAGATAGTCCTGCACCATACGGTGAAGATGCTAGCAATGGGTGCCTCCATTTGACGTCCCTGGGCGTCGTGGACTAAAAAAATGTAAAAAGGCATCAGTCAAGCGGCCCTGGCCTTCACCACTCTTCCTCTGATCATCTGCAGCCTCAGAAGCACCTGTGTCATCACTTGCTAACCTACCAGTGCCTGGAAAGGTGTTACACAAGTGTCGCTTTAGAGCGTAGTCAAGTTGTTTCATCCGGTCCTCCCTCTGTGCGGGCAGGATGAACTCTGCAACTTTACCCTTGTATCAAGACGGCTTGCCAACCAGTAATGATCCCTCTCCTTGATAGCACGAATCCTGGGGTCCTTTAGCAGGCTTTGCAGGATAAGGGAGCCCATGCAGCATTAGTTGGAGGTGGCATTAGCTTCCGAGTCTTCCTGGTCAATGAGTATGACCCCATCATGCACTTCCTCCACCCAGCCACGTACTAGTCCTTGGGTTTCTGAGCACACAAAAACCTCCCTTGAGGAATCCCCACCTTCAATGCCCCAACTACTTAAATATTCATCCTCCCCCTCATCCTCCTCCTGTCTGATCTGAGGACCCGCAGGAATGCTGTCTGCGTAAAGACAGGGGCCTTGAGAGCTAGGGAAGGCCTCCTCTTCCTCCCGCTGCTCTCCCTCTAGTGCCACATCTATAAATCCCCGCAGAGTGCGCTCCAGCAGGAACACTAAAGGAATTGTGTCACTGATGCATGCACTGTCCCTGTTCACCATCCTCGTTGCCTCCTCAAATGGTGACAGTACAGTGCATGCATCCTTGATCATCAGCCACTGCAGGGGGGGAACAAGTTGATCGGAACCTGTCCTTGTCCCATACTCGCACAGGTACTCATTGATGGCCCTCTGCTGCTTGTGCAAACGCTGCAGCATTGCCAATGTCCAGTTCCACCTGGTGGGCATGTCACAGATCAGACGGTTTGTGGGTAGGTGGAATTCTCTTTGAATTTCTGCTAGGCGAACGCTTGCTGGGAATGACCGTCTGAAGTGGCTGCAGACTTTTCTGGCCTGGCTGAGAAGCTCTGCCACCCCTGGGTATTTTATTTATTTATTTATAAAGGATTTTACCAGGAAGGATACATTGAGATTTCTCTAGTTTTCAAGTATGTCCTGGATTAAAGAGCATTGAAATTTTGCAGTTGTTACAGAAATACAAACTAATAAATGCAAGATATTAAAAACAAAAACACAAATATACAGATTAACACGGAAAATAAATATGTAAGTAATATAGTTACTATGTTACATGTTTACAGGTGCATTCTGTACCGAGGTATGCTAGTAAGGAGTTCTTGAGTGACTTACGACTGAGAGAAGATTTGATGGTGTCTGGAAGGTTCCACTAGATTTAGGACGTGTGCTAGGCATATTACATGCGTCAATTTACCCTTGCGTAGGGCGGAGAGAAGGTTGCTGCCATTATCACAGACGACCATTCACAGCTGAAGCTGGCGTGGTGTTAACTATCTCTGCGCCTGCCCCTGCAGAGCTGACAGAAATTCTGGCCAGGTGTGGCTCCTGTCCCCTAAACAAACCAGCTCAAGCACAGTATGGCATCTTTTTGCTTGAGCTTTTTGCGTAGCCCCTGCCATGCGTCAGTTTTAACTGCCACTTCGCCAGAGACAGAGAAGGAGGAGGAGGAAGAGGTGGTGGAGCAGACAGACCTCATATAAGCAGCTTTCTGGAGGCGCGTGGTGGATGAACAAGCTCCAGCACAGAGCCCAGTACTGGATCCCTCCCAGCTGCAAGCAGAGTTACCCAGTGTGTCAGGAAGGAAATGTAACAGCCCTGTCCATGCTTGCTGGACCACGTGTCTAAAGTCATGTGCACCTTGCTGCTGACTGCCTTTCCCAATGACTCCATAACATTGTCTTCCACGTGCTGGTATAGTGCTGGAATGGCCTTCCGTGAAAAGAAATGGCGTTTTGGAACCTGCCACTGTGGTACAGCACATTCGGCAAATTCACGGAAGGAAGCAGAGTCCACCAGCTGGAAAGGCAGCAGCTGTAATGCGAGTAATTTTGGTAAGCTGGCATTTAGACGCTGTGCTTGGGGATGGTTGGGACTATATTTTTTCTTACGCTGCAGCAGCTGGGGCAACGTAATCTGACTGCGTAAATCTTCAGCTGATGGGATGCTGTCACATTCTGAGGAAGGACCTTGTACACCCATTACTGTAGCATCATCCCTGTCAGTGGAGGTTGTAGGCAATGACATGGCAGGACATATAGTGGGGGTAGATACAGATGATGATGAGGAGGAGGAGGATCTATGCAAAGTGTTGTGCCAAACAGGATGCATGGCAGGTGGTCATATGTCGCCACATGCATGTGGTACCCAAGTGTGGGATGTCTTTCCCACACTTGATCCTCTTCTGACATAGATTACAAATAGCAACGATGCGGTCTGCTGCACATTTCTTAAAGAACTCCCAGACAGCAGACTTCCTGTAGATGTGCTTTGAGACAACAGCGCTCTGCAAATGAGCAGCTGTGACTTCTGATGTTTTGGACTGGCTACGGCTGCTCATAGAGGACATTGTGCCTTGTGTTTGTTGTGCCTCCTCCTCCTCACTTGACTCCTCTGTTCGATCAGGCACCCAGGTGGAGTCAGTGACCTCATCATCGTCATCACCCCCTATCTCCTCGTCACTGGAGCCAACTTGGCAGTATGCTGCAGCTGCTGGGGCAACATGAGTGCCAGTTATTTGTTTGTAACTGGCACCCCCTCCCTCTAGGTTGATTATACTCCCTTCCTCAACCTCAGAGTTTGAATTAGAGCACTGTAGTTGCTGCGCATCCTCAAGCAGCATGTCACAAATTCGGTTTTTAAGAGGGTTTTGCGCCACGGGATGTGTGGCACTTGTTCATATGTCACCTCAAGCACGTGGTACCCAAGTGTCCGGTATCTTTCCCACGCTTTAGCCATATCTGACATAGATTACAAATAGCAATGCTGCGCTCTACTGCACATTTCTTAAAGAACTCCCAGACAACAGACTTCCTGCATGTGTTCTTTGAGCGCTCAACAGCGCTCTGCACCGGAGCAGCTCTGACATGTGATGCCTTGGACTGGCTAGTGCTAGGGTTGGTCACAGAGGATGTTGTGCCTCGTGTTTGCCGTGCCTCCTGCTCCCCCTCCTCCTCACTTGATTCCTCTGTTCGATCTGGCACCCAGGTGGAGTCAGTGACCTCATCATCATTGTCATCTTCACCCCCAGTTATTTGTGTGTCATCACTGGCACCCCCTTCCTCTAGGTTGATTATACTCCCTTGCTCAACCTCAGAGATTGAATCAGAGCACTGTACTTGCTGCGCATCCTCAAGCAGCATGTCACTCTCATTGTAGTCAAACAATTCAGCTGACTCCTCCGTGTGTGATAGCGAGGCTACGGCAGGAGTAGCTGTGGACATGGAGGCTGCATTAGATGCTTTGGCAGCTGAGGTGAACTGTAAAGCACTAGAAGCCTGGCTGGCAGAGGACTCGGAGGATGAGGATGGCCTGGTTAGCCAATCCACCAAGTCCTCTGTATGTTGCTGCTGCTTAAGACGGCCAGCACCAGTTAGAAAGGACAAGCGTGCCCCTGCAGAGGATGCACCACGTCCACCACGACCAGAGGCACAGCGTCCCGACACAGGGGCTGCTTGCCCTCTTATCTGTGTCTGGGAGCGTCTGCCTGTCCTTTTTGTTCTTTCAGACATGGTGAGTGATATATAGATTAATATATACAGAACTGATTCAACTCTGGTATAAAGATTTAAAGAACTCTGGTATAACTCAGTGAGACACACTGATAGCTGGCAGCCAGTGACAAGACACAGATCACCTCAATTCACAAATGTTTTGTAGAAATTAGTGAGCCCCAAAATACTGCGTGGTACTGGATGTGTGACGAGACACAGATCACCTCAATTCCCAAATGTTTTGTAGAAATTTGTGACCACCAAAATACTTGCTGGCAGTGACAAGAGACAGATCACCTCAATTCACAAATGTTTTAAAGAAATTAGTGAGCCCCAAAATACAGCGTGGTACTGGTTGTGTGACAAGACACAGAAGATCACCTCAATTCCCAAATGTTTTGTAGAAATTAGTGAGCCCCAAAATAATGCGTGGTACTGGTTGTGTGACAAGAGACAGATCACCTCAATTCACAAATGTTTTAAAGAAATTAGTGACCCCAAAAAGATTTGCTGGCACAGTGACAAGACCCAGAAGATCACCTCAATTCACAAATGTTTTAAAGAAAGTTGTAAACCCCAAAAAAACTTGCTGGCACAGTGACAAGACACACATCACCTAAATTCCCTGATATTTGGTAGAAATGAGACCCCCCAGACCCCCCCAGTAGCGTGGCAGACCGGCAGTAACAAGACACAACTATCTCCTTTGAAATCTCCTCTGAAATGCGTGCTGTAGCTATGCGTGGAAACGTTATATAGTGTGCTGCGGGACTTAGCTCTGTGAGCCCATGATTGGGCAAAATTTGCCCGATCAGGACTCTGAGCCGTGATTGGCATAGTGTTCAACCAGTCTTGCACCAGACCTGTGGTCAGGTGCAAGGCTGTAGCCAATTACGAGCTTCAGGCCAGTGGGAAAATGCATTGTGGTCCATTGTGATGCATTGTGGTCGAACATCCGGAAATGTTCGGAGTTCGCGATCTAATCGAACAGGCTAAATTCGGGTCGAACTCCGAACCGTCCGAACCGAACAGCTCATCCCTACTCTAGGACGTTCGATAACTGCTTTGTTGACTCTAATTTCGGAGAAAATGGTAACCAGTCTCTGAAATGGGCTGAAGCGCAAAGCACCGAAATTGCAACCACTTTTGGTGCTTTGGGAATAGACTCTCTGCTGTGGGAAAATAAGTCAGAAGAAATTTTTTTTAATAGTTACGTCCAGAAGGTAGATTCGATTTTTCTGTTTTGTTTTATTTGGAGGGTTCAGTGTATCAGGTTTCCATGGCCCGAGGCGGAGATGTGGCATTCTGCGCAGTAATACATATTTTCAGCATTTGTTTTGCCTGAGAAACTGTGCATGACAGTGAGGGAACTCAGTAAACCTCTGAAAAATGAAGCGCGGCATGCAGGAGCAGGGTGCCAGGGCGATGATCTCCACTTCTCTTTTGGTGGTTTCAGCAGGACATGGGATAAACAAATCCACCTTTAAACAAACCTGTCATCATCACCAGGTTCACTTTGGCTCAAATAACAGGGAATTCCATTTTTAGATGGCTAGCAAATGTATAGTTTTTATTTATTTGCCCATTAAATAAAGCACCTCCCCTCCTGTGCTCAGTCCTTGGGATGCCAACGGAGTTGGGTAGTAGTGGTACGCAATAACTCCTCAAACTATTAAAGGGACATTACCACTTACATAAACTGTAACTAGATTACTCGTGCGTTACATACCGATCACCTTATGAAACACATTATAAAACGTTATAAAACACACGCTGCTGTTGTTTTTCTTCTTTTAAGTTATTGCGTGTAAAAAAGGAAAAAATAGTTTGGGTTTTTATCTCTTCTTTCCATTTTGTGGATTTTATTTTCCATGATGCAACATTTACCAAAATCTGTGCAAAAGTTTAACTTTACTGCTGTGGTTTAGCTTTAACTTTATTTAACAGTCAATGATTATTTAACAATGCGAAGGTGGCAATGTTTATATAAGGAGGCAGGGGGTCTATTGTGTTCTCCAGGCTACCTGAGAAAAGAGATGGCAGCTGAATGAGATAATATAGGGAGCTTAAAAGACTTCTAATCTGATGTCCTTTGAATACATCCCTCACAATGCAATGATTGACCCATTCACCCCATTCTATGGCCAAAGCCACACAGTGAGGAGCAAGTGATGGAAAGATACTGTGGGGGGGATGGGGCAGTGGCGTCACTAGGGTTGGTGTCACCCGGTGTGGTAAGTCATGGTGTCACCCCACACTACTTTTTTTACCTACTGTTGCTCAGAATCAGAACTCCCATAGATAAACACACACTGAATGTAATTGCAATAGTAGGGCCACATTATATTAATCGTGCTAAAACGGGACGTTAGGGAGAAAAACCTGTGCTTGCAGGTTTCTCCTTTGCGTCCCCGTTTTAGTGTGATATTACGATGCAGGTGCTAAAAAAGCTGCCTGCATCGTAATGCAGAGCTAAGCCCCGGGATGCACGCAGCAGCACTAAGCGCCACCTCGCACACCCCCTCCATGGAGTCTATAGAACTCCATTGAGGCAGATGCCGCTGGTCACATGACCTGCTGGATCTCGCCTCACGAGATCCGGCAGATCAGCATAGTGATCTGCAGAGGGAGACTGCAGGACTTTTTCCCTCAGTCTCTCCCTGCTCCTGGGAGACAGAGGAGGCGGTTGGAGCCACCGCGGGATAGAAGGTGAGTATCTGATCAATTTGGGGGGCTGTCTGCTGGTGCTGACGGATTCTGCAGCAGCGAAATCTGTAAGTACCAGGTCCAGGCTGTGGGTAACTTTCGAGTTAACCGGAGCCAGACAGTAATTAGCGCTAGTACATCGTTAAAGAAACCCAAATACACCATAGCCTGCTCAGCTCCTTTAACTTATCAGCTGAGAGCTAGTGGAGAGTGTTAAAATCCAACCCTCCCACCCCCACACAACAGAGCTTTAAAACTCTCCAATCTCAATTTTCCCAAAAGAAAATTCTGCTGCTTGCTCTGGCTAATGATGTTGAATCCAACCCTGGTCCAATAGCTGAGACCACATTTAGTCTCCCCACTAATAAAGGCCTCTCCTTTGTGCACTGCAACATCCGCAGCTTACTCCCTAAACTCGATGAGCTTAAAGCTTGGTGCTTCTATTACAAATCTAAAGTCATTGTGCTGACAGAATCATGGCTAACCCCAAAAGTACTAGACTTTGCCATATCAATACAACGGTATTCATGTTATAGAAAGGACAGAGTGAAGAGAGGAGGGGGAATTGTTTTTTATGTTGACGAGTCCTTAAAGTTCACCCTTTTGCAGAACTCTAGCTCCCCCAGCCACATTTGATTTCCTTTCTGGTATTATTGAGATCCCGTTCAGTAAATCCATTATTGTTACTGGATTCTACCGCCCACCAAATTCCCCAATGCATTCCCTTTCAGACATAACCCAAATCCTTAGTAAATTGGTAGCTCAAAACCAAAAAAGTGAACTGCTAGTCCATGGCGATTTTAATGTTGATTGGCTGAATCCTAAAAACAATAAACACTGTCCCTGTTTCCTCCTCCCCCACTCGCATTAATATGAAAAGCCTTAAGTATACCTTGATGGACTGGATTCTCTCCTCATGTCCTGATAGAATACAGGAGGCAGGCGTTCTCGCTAATAGCTTCAGTGACCACTGCCTAGTGTACTGTGTGTGCAAAATAAAGGCCACAAAATCTCCCACAAAGGGAATAATCAGCAGGTCTTTCAAGAAATTTAATCTTGAATCCTTCCTAAACGATCTCAAACAGCTCCCATGGTACAGACTAAACCTAATCCCAGACCTGTACTGTGCAAATTAATACATTCAATCCGAGCTCCTGAAAGTCTGGAATACCCATGCCACGCTGCGTAAAGTGAGAGTAAAAGGGGCCCATCTCCCCTGGGTTACAGCTGATCCTACACAAATGTACCAGTTTAGAGATTCACTGTGGTCAAATTTCAAGAGTACTGGTTCCTGAAATGCAAAGGAAACTACTATACTGTTGGTACTACACGCCGCATTGCTTAAAACGAATCAACCCTAAGAAATCGGACCTCTGTTGGAAGTGCGTCTCTGCTCCTCAGCGGTGGGCACTATGGGTCATATTTGGTGGCACTGCCCAATGATTGCTACCCTGTGGTCCGGAATTTCCAAACTTGCTACCAAAGTTCTGAGCAGTGACATTCCTTGTTCCCCAGAAGTCTTACTGCTCGGAATGATACACCTCCCTCGCCAACATATGAATATACTTTTTAATATGGTATCCTCCACGATGCTCCTCATCGCAATGAACTGGAAATCAGTCGTGGTTTCGTCGCAACATCAAATAGTGACTACACTGGATCAATACCGTTTCTTCGACTCGAAGGCCAGATTGGCTGGAAGCGGCACTCCTCCAAAACGTGACCCATGGGTGATCTGGGACATTCACAAAATTTGTAAGGCTTGTGGTTTATGATCTAATAGCTCTGGTAGGGTCCCTTCTTCGTAAGGGTTTACGAGCCACGCAGGGTGTAAGAAGTGTATGTTTTTTGAGATAGCAGAAACGAGGGTGGAATATGTTTTCCTGACTTCCCTCTATTCCTCTCCCCCTTCTCCCCTGTTGCTAATGTTTTTTCCCTTTTTTTAAAAATGCGATAAAATGTAGAAGCAGTAGTACAATATGTTTGATTATAGCTGTAGAAGTACACTGTATGATCACTAACATTGTGGACAACGGGCTCGCTGTCCATCGCACGTACTATTTTCTTCTCAATAAAAATTGTTGATACAAAAAAATAGAGTACTAGTTCCAGGAACGGTCACTGTGAATACCGAAAATGGAGGAATGCATGCACAAAACAAACAAAAATGGCTAAAGCCCAATACTTCAATGAAAATCTAAACAATAACCCATCAAACCCTAGAAATTTTTGGAAAATCATAAATAACATACAATCCCCCCCCCCGTCCACTCCCAACTGGCTGCTGTCAAAGCAAACAACCAAACCCTGCAACACCCCCTAGATGTAGCAAATGCCTTTAATAATTATTTTGTTGGATGTGCCACCACCCTGATTGCTAAGCTACCAAATGACACACATTCTGAAAGGCAGCCTGCAGGTCAGGCCCTTCCAACTGTGCAAACACCCTGTTTCGGAGAAAAATTCAGTTTTAGACCAGTGCCTGTCAGTGTCATTACTAAACTTCTCCGAAATCCCAGCAATGCTGCTGAAAATCAGTGCGCTGGCAATTGCAAAACCTGTTGCAACTATAATCAATGAATCACTGGCGACTGGATACATACCCAAACTCTGGAAGACTGCAAGAGTGGTACCTATCCATAAAAGTGGAGACAAGACTTTGGTATCCAATTACCGCCCGATATCATTGCTCCCTATAATGTAAAATTTTTTGTAAAAATGTGTTTACACTCAATTACGCGATTATTATCAGTATTGGAACTATTTAACCCTAGATCAATCAGGCTTTTGTCCAAATCATTCAACTACCCCTGCCCTTTTGAAAGTTTGTAATGATATCCAAGCTGGCATGGAACAAGGAACCCTAACTGGAGCCATCTTCCTTGATTTTGCCAAGGCCTTTGACACAGTAGACCATGGCATCCTATTACAAAAAATTAAAAACTCTGGTATTGGTGATCGCACACTAACCAGGTTTCAATCATATGTGTCTGATCGGTCGCAATATGTGTCCATTTCTGACAGCTCCTCCCTCCCCCTCCCAGTCACATGTGGTGTACGGCTTGATACTTGGCCCCCTGCTATTCACAATATTCATAAATGATCTGCCCATCGTCTGCAAAGCCTCAACTGTACACATGTATGCAGACGACACTGTAATCTATACCAGCAAACCAAATCTCCCGCAGCTGGAGGCCGTGCTGCAAGAATAATTCACAGAGGTAGAAAAATGGATCAAACACAACAAACGTTTTCTAAATACTGACAAAACTGTAACAATGCTCTTTGGAACAGTACCTAAACTACACAAATTGCAATCGCCCCATCTATGTGTCAGGACAAAATCAAATGACACGCTGACCACAGTCACTTCTCTCAAATATCTAGGTATGTGGTGTTAGAGCCAAATCTATCCTTTTGGCCCCACATCGAAAAACTCTCATCTAAACTTTACCCCAAACTAGGTGCCCTGTGCAGAAACAAATCCTGCCTGAGCCCAGCGGTAGGAAAGCAGATTGTACAACAAATGCTTATGTCGGCTATTGAATACGGAGATGTAATGTATGCAGCTGCCCTGCAAACACACCTTCAGAAACTTACCACATTGTATAACTCATTCTGCCGCTTTGTGCTACAATGTAACTACATGACCCACCATTGTGACATGTTAAAAGAGCTAAACTGGCCGTCGCTGGAATCTAGATGCACTCTTCACCTTTCCGATCTGGTGTTTAAGAGCTTTTCTGGGAAGCTACCACCCTACCTGAATAGGCTGCTTCCCCCAGCAGTTCCCTCATCCTATAACCTCCGATCCAGGACCTGCACCTTACTTACAATACCACAATACAAAAAGAAAGTGGCTCGATCCTCCTTTTCCTACCGAGCACCACAATTATGGACAACCTCCCAGACGCCATCAAATCTTCCCCCAGTCTAAAGTCACTTAAGTTAGAGCTCCCTATTAACATACCTCAGCACAGAATGTACCTGTAAACATGTAACATAGTGAATATATTTATCTTCTGTTAATCTGTATATTTGTGCGATTTCTTTTTAATATTTTGAATTTTATTACTTTGTATTTCTGTAACACCGTAACAATTTAATGTTGCTGAACCCAGGACATACTTGAAAACGAGAGAAATCTCAATGTATCCTTCCTGGCAAAATCCTTTATAAATAAATAAATTGTAATACTAACACTAATTAACACTTTGCGCTCTCCATGTTAAGCATAGGGAGCACAAAGTACAGTAACCTCGTGCTGAAAAGTGCAGGATCCAAATCGCTAACTTTTTTTTTAACCCGTTAGCGTTTGGATTGTAATAGGGTGGCCCGCGCTAGGGCCACCAGGGCTAACTTTAATGTTCACACAGGTGAGCGCTATTGTTAGCGATAGGAATGTCATGTGGCCCGTAGTGTATTAAATACATAATAATGTCACTGCTATCATTGATTAGGCGAATAACATATATTAGTATTAAAAGTCCATTATACATTAAAAGAAAGTGCACAGTACAGAGAATTTTTTCATAATTGCCTCTGGGACCAGAAGAGGAGAGTATAAAAAAAAGCTCCACAGCAATAAAACTCACAGTAATATGCTGTGTGTATGAGCGTATCACAGAGCTCCACAGCAATAAAACTCACAGCAATGTGCGGTGTGTATGAGCATATCAAAGAGCCCCACAGCATTAAAACTCACAGCAATGTGTGCTGGATATGAACGTATCACAGAGCTCCACAGCAATAAAACTCACAGTAATGTGCAGTGTGTATGACTGTGTCACAGAGCTCCACAGCAATAAAAGTCACAGCAATGTATGGTGTGTGTGATTGTATTACAGAGCTCCACAGCAATGCAACTCGCAGGGCCACATTACAATCTTGTTAACCATAGCGCCGGCATGGTTAACCCTTTCGCTGCTGAGGCATTTCACGCCTCTGTGCTGAGGTCATTTTTACCGGTTTTGCTCATCATGTTTAAACGTGTTTTGAAGGCTTATTTTATTATATGACCCAGACATATTATATATTGTTCTTTCCGGCAGACTCGGCAGATTCATAATATATCATTATTATATGTATACGTCATGTCTGTATATTATAACAAAAACTGCAATAAAATTAGAATTTTCAATAATTTACAATGTGCAAAGTGTTTCTTTTCACATTTTAACATGCGAGCGTTTGCGGTTATATTTTCTATGGGTGGCGCTTGTTAAAAAAATTAGAAATGAGGTCTCGTTACATTTTTTTTGGGGGAAAATTACGCGATTTTTAACAAACGCACCTCAAACAAAAATCATTAGTGCAGCATCATTGTTCACATTATAATTGAAATGGGAACAATATTGCTGCATTAACAAAAAAAAAATTGTTTATTTTTTTATAATTTTTTTAAAACTTTACATGGTCATTTTTGGTATCGTTGGAAAGGCCATGCTCTGGCCCATCCAACGATATCAAACATTAACCTCTAGCTGCCACGGATCGGGAGATAGGGGGTTCATTGGAACCACCTATCTCCACCATTGCTGGCAGGTAGGGGTTAACTCCAGGACTGGCTTCATCGTGCTGCCCCCTCCCTTTCAGGTGCCTCCTCCGCACACGCGGGGGGGCGCTTGAATTAGATGTCATCGCGCCACCGCGATGACATCTAATGTCCCCGCCGGGGTCCCGGAGTGCTGGGCAGATATCCAAGATGTCAGCCCGCACCGGGGGGGGGGCCAGCAATCGGCCCAGCAATCGGCCGGTATCACAGAGCTCCACAGCAACAAAACTCACAGTAATGTGCGGTGTGTATGAGCGTATCACAGAGCTATATTGTATATTGTTATGCTAATTATTGTATGATGAGATAATTAGTATCCAAACTCATCTTGTTTAAGGACAAACATCCTGGCATGCACACACTCCATATAAAAACATCCTTGAATTCACATATACACACTGTTTCTACATATGAAAACATCCTTACACACACACACACAAACTGATACTCCATATCCAAACATCCTTAAAATTAACACACACACACGATACTCCATATACAAACATCCTTACATTCTCACACACACACACACTGATATTCCATATACCAACATGCTTACACACACGCACACACACACACTGATACTCCATATATGAACTGTGATGTTTTGTTTATAAGTGTTTATATTCCTTCTTTATTAGCTGTCACTTACTTCTGTATACCCATACATAACATCTCCTTCACTTCTCAACCAAAAACAAAACTTTTTCTTTTAAATAATAAAAATAAAGAAACCATAAATGAGTAAAAGTCAACAATAATAAATGAACTTTAACATGTCTTCTCAGTTGGTATAATTTTGTCCATCCTCCAGATCCCCAATCTTTTGTTCAGGTCCTCTCCTACTAGGATACTAATTACGCCTTCATACTTCTCGTCCCTTATCTTTACCTTTTCTCATGATTCCAGACGTCTGCT